>BQKZ01004036.1:28542-52782 GCA_036244855.1 Temnopleurus reevesii
CATTGACTAACGTCTGCCGTCTAGCTATCAACCCAGGTGCTGAATGGGGAGGCATTGACTAACGTCTGCCATCTAGCTATCAACCCAGGTGCTGAATGGGGGAGGCATTGACTAACGTCTGTCGTCTAGCTATCAACCCAGGTGCTGAATGGGGGAGGCATTGACTAACGTCTGTCGTCTAGCTACCAACCCAGGTTCTGAATGGGGGAGGCATTGACTAACGTCTGCCATCTAGCTACCAACCCAGGTGCTAAATGGGGGAGGCATTGACTAACGTCTGCCATCTAGCTACCAACCCAGTTGCTAAATGGGGGAGGCATTGACTAGTGTTTGCTCTTTGCTTTTTTATCTAGCAATCCATCAGAAGAATTTATATTCTATATTCAATTCGTACAGTCAACATAAATAAAGTGAAGTTGATTAATGGTGAGGGTTTAGGATAGGTTATGAGATAATCCTCATTTGATAAGCACTCTCCTGCAGATTTATTTGTTTATTTTCAATTTTCATGTAAATTAGTGTGAGGGTTTTTGAAGGCAAATTAATACCATTGATTGTCATTCATTCTGTCCCAACTAGACAGACTTATTGAATGTTTTTAGAACCATTTCATTCATGAGATGATAACAAGTGCAATAGTAATATATTTTATTATCCAATTTCACTTCTGGTACTTAAGTTCATGCAGGAGGTTTTATGTTTCTGAGTTGTCTATGTGTCCATCTGTCTCCTTATCCATCCATGTTTAAGCCCCAGTCGCAATGAATCCCGACTGAACACAATTCAACATGTCTCTTTGCTCAGGGGAAGTTAACTGAACGAAGAGTTATGTTTAATGGTGTTCAGTCAGGGCTTTTTTACTAGGACATCATGTTCATCAATACGATGGCCACTGACTGTAGTGAATTAACCATTCTATTCATTTTTATTGAATTTGGTACAGGTAAGCACTATTAAAAGAAAGAAAGAAAAGAAAGTCACCCAAAATTGTTTATGACGAAGACTTAGGTAAAACTTGGCTCTGTAACATACTAGGGGTTAAAAGATTGAAGATAAATGTTTCAACATTTTGTATAATCCAATAAAATTGCCCATAAAACAAGTAATGTATGCTAATTAGATTCCAAGGAATGAACTTTTATTGTTACAAGAATTTTTAAGGGATACAGCGTAGCTGTGTTCATTGAGAAAAGCGTGATAAGAAAAGTGCATAAATTTGAATTTATTCTGAACTTACTTATTGTGTGCATATCTGCAATATCACCTTTCAAATCAAATCTCTCTTCATTCCCCTTGCAGTGAAGAGGACCTAGCCCGCTCTGTGTACGACTACGAGACGATACATAACATCAGTGCGTACATGTGTGATGCAACGACCACATTCCGAGATGGGATGAGATGGTGGAACATGTCTGTTCAGTGGTGGCTTAAAAACTTCATCTACGTCCGATGTCCTGTGAGAGCATGGAGGTATGTCAAGGGGTATTTTGTGTCATTTATTTACCTGCCATCTTTTCCAGGGGCCTATAACATAAACCAAGTTTGCAATCAATTGCAAACTTAAGTCCGTGATTTGCCATAGACTGATGATTGATATCAATTGTACGATTGATTGGAAATCTTTATGTTACAGGAGGCAGAGCTGTTAAAATATTTATGCAACTGTTATCAGGTAACCAATATCACTGCTCGAGGAAAGTTGGTAAGATTGGCAGTACATAAGCATGAATTGTGAGAGTCCATTTTTCTGTCTCTCATTGTACAATTAAATCGAATTTGAAAATTTACAACTCTGTCATTTATGGTTTTTAAGTCTTGTAGGATTCATGAAATACATTCATCTTAAAGACTTAGTCTGGGCCAGGAAAATCTTGTGTTGCAGATAAAAGAAAGTTTGAAGGAAATCGCACAACAAATAGGAAAGTTATGAGTATTTCAATTAAATATCTCAGTAGTTATAATCAGTCAAATTGGCAACGTTGGGTCACATGATCATGACGTATATCATGTACTTCTCTGCAAGTAGTTTATTATTCTTATTGTTTTAAAACCCTCATTTTTTTTACGATTCAACGTTTTGAATATTTTCAAAAAATGAGTGTGACAGATGAAAACAAATTTTGAAAACAATAAGTTATAATAAGCTTACGGACAGGAAATCCATGATCCACATCATAGCACATGACCAAAACTCGCATGTTACATCCTACTGTATACAGTAATTCATGAATTATCACTGTTCAATCATATCATTTAAATATTCACAACTTTTTTTGATCTGTTTGTCTCATTTTTATGCCTCCGCCACCGTAAGGTGGTGCCGGAGGCATTATGTTTTCGGGTTGTCCGTCCGTCCGTCCGTCCGTGCGTCCGTCCGTCCGTGCGTCCGTCCGTGTGTCCGTCCGTGCGTCCGTCCGGACCTTGTTACCGCGATAAGTTCAGAACCGCTGAACAGATTTTGACCAAACTTGGATCAAGTATGTATAACCATGTGAGGATGAACTGATCAGATTTTGGGTTCAGTGGGTCAAAGGTCAAAGGTCACAGGGCCAAAAAACTTGTAAAAAATCACCGAAAATAGCTTGTTACCGTAATAAGTTCAGAACTGGTGTACAGATTTTGACCAAACTTGGCTCAAGTATGTATAAGCATAAGAGGATGAACTGATTAGATTTTGGGTTCAATGGGTCAAAGGTCAAAGGTCACAGGGCCAAAAAACTTGTAAAAAAAATCACCAAAAATAGCTTGTTACCCCAATAAGTTCAGAACTGCTGTACAGATTTTGACCAAACTTGGCTCAAATATGTATAAGCATGTGAGGATGAATTGAATAGATTTTGGGTTCAGTGAGTCACCGGGCAGAAAAGTTGTACAAAGTCAACCGATATAGCTCTCACTTATAACAGAAAAATTTATCCAATTTCTTTTAAACTTACAGTGTGTAGCTCAATAAGCATGTGAGGAAGAACTTATGACATTTTTGGTTCGTAGGGTCAAAGGTGGCAGTGCCCAAAATTTGTAAAATGTTTTTGATTTCTGATGGCATGGAACAAGCTGTACATATCTTTCTGATTGCGTGATGGCGGAGGCATAAATTTCAACCGTGCGCGGTCGAGGATTCATCTAGTTCAAGTTTTAATCAAAGCAAGAGTTTTCTAGCCCAGACCAAGTCTTTAACTCTTGTACATTTGGTACATCTGCCATTGAGCCATTATCCTGTTTGACTAATCAGGTCAGAAGATAGCGTACACTAAACTAAACTTTGCCTTTCTTGCCTTTCATGCTTTCAGCACATCTGCCACAATGTTTGTAAGTGCCTTCTGGCACGGCATCCATCCCGGCTACTACTTGAGCTTCCTCACAGTACCCCTGGTCCTCTGGGCGGAGGACCTCCTCATCATCGCCTTCCGCAACGAACGCAACAAGATAACCTTCGACTGGATCAACTGGTTTCTCCGCATGAGGGCGTTTGATTACCTGGCCTGTGGGTTCCTACTCCTCAGCTGGGAGGCGGTCACCAGGTACTGGGCGTCGACCTACTTCATTGTCCACGTGGCAACGTTTGCGTGCATCATTATAGGTTTGCAGAATTTGCCAAAGACGAAGAGGAAAGGGGGAGATTCGGGTAGGGTTGAGGGTATGTCATCAAGTTCAGAAGGAAAGAGGAATTGATGTTTTTTTTTAATTTTTTTTTTACAGTTTTGTGCATCATAAAGTGTTACTAGGAGGAAAAAGGAACCCAAAGTTTAGAGGCAAGCGGATTGCTCACAAGCTTTGTTGTGCTTTTTTAAGGGTCGTGTTGCTTTACATCAAGTGTTGGTCTTGTATCAGTTGATGAACTTGCCAACCTATTGATTGTAAATGTACATTATCTTCTTTTCTTTTGAAAAATAATTTTATTGATGAAAGGCAATTTTATTGTGTTGTCTCACAACGACTCATAGTGGGTTGCATATGGTTTTGATGTGTGATAAATTGCGCTGATGCTGGGAAAAAAATTGCAGCACCCATGTGGGATTTGAACCCACGACCTCTGGGTTAATAAGGCCATTGTCATAACAACTAGACCATAAGAGCGCTTAAGTGATGAGGCCCAAATTCATTCCATTAAGTGTAACTATCGAATTGACGCATTAGTTCAATTGTGGGATATTTTGATTCAAAGAAATTTATTTATATTGTATAGTGGGGTTACTTCTGCAGTGTGTGCAGTGTGATAAACTTTTCTGATGCTGTGCAAAGAAAATAGTATTATTGCAATGGCATATGCAATAGGTAATTACATGTTATGTTTTAAATCTGAAGGAACTACTTCATTTTGGACCAAATAATGATGCTACATTTTGGTATTTCACAGGGATATCCAGCAAAATGTAGTCAGTCCTTTATCATTAATTGTAGCAGTTTGATATGATCTGCTATTCAGAATGATTTCTTCAGGCTTTCGGTAAGTTCAACGGCAATACCCAAATTATTTAATCTTGTGCAAGGTTGTAATGTAGTTGATATTATTTCTTTGTTATTTATGATGATAATGATGATTCTTGTTACTATCCTCATGTCCACCTTTTGATATTTATTATCTGATATTCATGAGTTGTAATTTTATACTGAGTGAATCATGTTTTAATCATGGACCAATTTATGAGGTTTGGTGATACAAATTTTTAAAGAATGTGTTCACATTATGTGTGAAATTTATCTTTAAAGATTTGAGAACAAATGGTAAAAAAATGAGTTATGGTATACAGAGATCAAAATATTCTGATTTATATTTCAAAGCTCCTTTTTATGTGTCAGCCCCTGTAAGATGGTGAAGGAGGCATTATTTGATCATAATCCTGTGATATCATTGCTGGTATGAAACGAAAAATATAATGGGACCAGAAATACTATCTTGTTCTTGTTTTTGAGGAGGGGTCACTATATTTACATTGAATGAATGTACAGTTGAACTGTGCAGATCCATTTGCTTTGTTTGACGATAGAAACAGTTCTGCTGCGTATTTCACCGCGTTAATAAATACCCAACTATAGACTATGCATTTGGAAGATTAAGTGTTGCATTTATTTACATCTATCTTCACATCCTTCAACACAATAAACAATAAATACAATATTTTGATACTTCACAATCATGTAAACATAACAATGTTGTGGCTATTTGATTTGAGAATCACAATATTAGCCAATTTGGTTTGACCATCAGCACATCAATAAATCACTATTGGTGGTTCTTTGATCAAAGCTTGCTTGCAAGTAACTAGGGTTCAAGCTCAAAGAAACCTTGGATAGAAAAATGATTAATAAAATTAAGAATAGCTAACACTGTATAAATATGGTTGACTCCGGAAAGTTTCTATTTCCTGATTTAACGGTAGTTTTAAGCTTTTGATCAAGCTGTCCAAATGTTATCTCATAGTCTAGAGGTTGTTGCAAATGATCCTGCACGCTTCCTGAGCGATCATTACAGTACTCGTGGTATACAAGACTATGGAACTCTTGCAATGAAAGATTTGTTACTTTGGTGATGAGTCTAGTCCGAAGTGGCAACCGAGTTGGTGGCCGAAAGAAACGTAACCGCCAGTACCGTCTTGTGACTTTAATACTGGCGCTATCTTCCTGGTCCCACGACACTGCTTCCTGAACGTAACTGCCGGTACTGTCTCGTGACTGGAGTATAGGCGCTATTTTCCAGGTCCCACGATGCTGCTTCCTGAACAAGGCATTCTGGGTTACCCTTGAAGCTGGTTTTTCACGATCACCATACCCTAACTCTGTGCCAAAGATCAGAAGATCCAATATGAGTCAAAGGTGGAAGCCCTGTATCTGAAAGATTAATACCATAAACCTCCTTTCTAGACAGTTTCCTACACGAATGTGCTCTAAGCATATCTTCACGAATACCTATATACTTTCAAGAAGAAAATGAATTGCATGTATTATTTCTACCATATCCTCACTATATACAACTCCATATTTGATAAGTTTTAGTATATGATCATAGCAACATGTATCTGAATACAGTAAACATATCATTATTTCTTTTAATAATAATAATAATAATGGTGACTACTTGTATAGCGCGCAGGTCCACCTTATCGGTGCTCATGGCGCTGAAAGCTTTACACTCACTATTACCCGGCTCTAGCTGGCAGCCATTACGGCGCCTCGCATTACAACCTATAAGCTTTTCCCAAGCATCACATAAAGTAAAGGAATCAAGAAATTCACTTCTGTATCTTATCACTCTTTCCGTGGAAGAAATTACCATACCTGGTTTGTTCAATAAATGAAATTAAATGAGGGGAATGGAAGAAGAATTGTCTAACTGTTTTATAATGGAAGTAAGACACACATCAAGTCTTGGGATAAGAAAATATAATACACACTTACTTCATAAGAAGCATACTGGAGCCTTCTCCTACATAAAGAAGCTGTGCCCAGGTGCTTGCCTTTTGCATAGGTGTTCCACCATTTTGCCTAGGTTTGGTGATCCTGCTAACACCTTCTCAGCCACACTCTATTCACACACATCAGACAACGTCCTGCTGGCTCACTGGTCTTGGCTTTCTGTGATACCTCACACACTATGCATTATACAGCCTATGGCAGCTTGTCAAGAGTCTCACATAACTCACATAGCCCCAATTCATGTTATCCACTCAAGCCCCTTTCTTTTGTCTAAGCTCGATCCTACGTAGTGCTCTAGCCTAGCCTATTATCCAGACTCTCCACAATAGGTGTAAAATGACAGTCACTTTGTGACAGGTAAAAAAGTTGATAATCTGATTTGCACACACAAAACACAACAAATCTTCGCTGTGTATTAGCGATCACGACGTCTTGCATTTACAAATGCCTTCTTCTTTGGTCTCCTTGGCAACGAAGGCAGCTTGGTTTGGAGCTGCCGATTATATAGGGGCTTCGCTGGTGATGCTTTGGTCGCCGGGTAGGGGTCGAACGGTAGGCAAGCAGAAAACTATACGTCGCATCTTTCCAATCTCGACCTCCATTTCGCACTGTTCGGAATGCCTTCATCACGGGTGCGTTGAAGTGCTCAACTTCAGCGTCTGCCTGAGGATGATATGGAGTTATACGTCTATGAGAAATGCTGGTATATTCCATGTATATCGCAAATCAAACCAAATTGCAGACCGCTTTCCGCAATTACTTCCGCGGTGTATCCATGTTGAGGAAAGATGTGATTCAACTCCGAGATGATGACGTTCTTCGTCATGCTTCGCAAAATTTTTACGTCTGGCCAACGTTTTGCTGCGTCCACTGCGACAAGGAGTGTTTCTCCGGTGGAAAGGTCAATATGGACCCTGCTCCATGAGGAGAAAGGCATTTTCGATGGCTTGAAGGGTTCTGGGGGAGGGGTAGGCATCTCCGCTTAGCACACTCTGTACCTTTTAACAAAGCTCTGACAAGTCTGCAGAGAGGTCCCTGATCATGATGTCGCCATCATTCTTGGAGCCAAGACCAGTCAGCAAGAAGGCGTAGCAGAAGTGCATGTAAATGCTAGTTTCCTTGTCTGATAGTCCCTTCCCGTCGATGAGATTAGCCCGTACCCATCTCAGACTGAGGCATATGGCACTCTTAATTGCTGGTTTGTCTGTATATGCATTCCCAGTTGCGACGAAGGGTTGTACTGGAATTTTCTCTGCATCGGCTAGCGCTTGATCTATCCCGACAGCGACGCCAGCTTCCCAAGTTCCCTTGTAAGGGGGAAGCGAAACAAACCACATCATATTTGTGAATTTTTTTTTAGCAATTACCTATAAAACAGGACTTTTTCCAACTGGTTTGGTCAATAGATTCGTCTCTGCTTCTTCGTCGACGTTCGATCACCAAGCTTTCATTATTTAGGAATGAAATACTCCTGTTTTTGTTACACGCAATAACCAATGTAGTCATACCAAACATAATAGTTTATCAAACATGATATGAATATGGCATCATTGTTATACATAATAGAAAACCGTTGTATTATCGGAACAGCACTGAGTCGTACATAACAATAATACATAACATCATTACAGTATCCATTTTTACAACAGGATACATCTTATTTAATTTAGAAATTTAAAATCTAAAATGCAAATCATTGACTTTGGAATCACCCACTTGTTTACCCAGCCTTATTGAACTTCAGGTTTTTATTTGGGCATAATCCTTGAATAATTCCTAATTGAGATATTTCACTCTGTAAGGGTATATATTGCCAGCAGAGTTGGCCTTGTGTGCAGATTCAATTATTTTGAGATAATAAGCTGGAAATAGATACCTGTTTTTTCTTTAATTTTGCTCCCTATCCTGGAATGGACACCATCCACTTCCACTTCCACTTGGGTATGCCCACGTACCAGTATTTTTATGCCTCCGCCACTGTAAGGTTGTCCGTCCGTCTGTGCGAAACTTGTTACCACAATAACTTCAGAACTGCTGGACGGATGACAGCCAAACTTGGCTTAAGTATGTACAAGCATGAGAGGATGAACTGATTAGATTTTGGGGTCAGGGTGTCAAAGGTCAATGGTCACAGGACAAAAAAAACTCGTAAAAAATCACCCCAAACAGCTTGTTAGTGCGATAACTTAAAATTAAGTGAACCAATTATTGCCAAACCTAGCTTCGTAATGTATAAGCGTGGGAGGATGAAATATTTATATAATATTGACTGGCCTTGAGGGTGATACGACATATATTGCCTCAAATGGTATCATATTGCCCCGAGTCGTAGACGAGGGTAATATGGTACCATGAGAGGCAATATATGTTGTATCACCCGAAAGTAACAGTCAATATTTTAATTATTATACAAATCAGACATCTAGAGCAAATATGGAGATAACTATTACAGAAAACTTACCACTATTCCTTGTGACCCCAAAAGAGAAGACTTTGTGCATTATGATCCAAACAGGTAATTTCCAACATCATCTAGGTTCCAAAAACTAAAAAAACAGGTTTGAACTCGCAACATCGAACAGGTAATTTCCAACATCAACTAGGTTCCAAAAACTCCAAAAACAGGTTTGAACTCGCAACACCGAACAGGTAATTTCCAACATCAACTAGGTTCCAAAAACTCCAAAAACGGGTTTGAACGCGCAACACCAAACAAGTTAAATGTATGTACATCATTGGCCCAATCTTTGAACTCGCAACACCGAACAAGTTAACATATGTACATATCATTGCTCCAACTTTTAGTCCTTGAAATAATTGATGGTGACATTGCAGTTGTGAAACACGAAAGGTGACTGTTGCACCTGCATTCTACTTGATCTGCTTCGGCTTGTTGTAATAGTAGATCTTGCAGCAAGTTGTTCATTGTTCACTACTAGTTGCAAGATATCATTAACTGCAACTGATGCAGGTGTAATTTCTTGTTGAATGATATCAGTTTCTTCCAAATCTAGAGACACTTGTGAACCCAAGTCAAAATTGATACCAAAGTCATCATCATCATCTTCCAAGAGTGGAATATTGATGCCAGCCATTGGAGGTTCAGCTGCAATATTAACGTTAGAGGTTTCTGCAGAACTAGAGGAGGGCATGGTAACCGGTACAACTGCGACATCTTGAGGTGGCGGTACCGATATGGTAGCTGGAGCAGTTTTCTTTGGCAGACACTTGATACCAATAGCCTTGGCCAGTGTAGAAGACATTTGGTGTTTTCTATCATTGCTTACACGGCCAGTATATGAAGCAAGACTTCCTTCATTGTTGTGTCCCGACACTTGACATATATCCCTACTGGCAAATCCTCCTGCATCGAGTATTCGGATACATGTTGCACGGATGCAATGATTCGTGTACACTTTAGACAGCTCGGCTTTCTTTGATATTGTTACCATCATATTACCCAGAGTATTTTTTCCGAGTGGGGTCTTCTTGTACCATGGCCCACAGAAAGGAGCGGAAGATTTTGGAGTTTGAAACAAAGCATCACTCTTGTCACTAAGTTTAGAAATGTACTTTTTGAAGGAGGCTACAGGGCAATCAACAGTATCGGTCGCGTACATCCGTCCTCCATCAGTTCTTGTGGACAGGTTATCCTCCCTTGTCTTCTTTGTCATTTCATCAACATTCTGCATCACAAATTCATGACCATTTTCATCAGTTTCTACCTTAAAATGGTCTTTGCTGAGTTGACGCAAATTTTCTCTCCCTCTCCTACAAAAATAGAGAGTCATTTCAAACCAGACCTTGGCTTGTAATCCACTGGGTGTGTTTTGATCAAACACACCACACGAGTACAATTTCTTGAGATCCCCAGTTGCAATGGAATCATGATGTTGAACAAATCCTTTCCCAATTTTTTTTAGTTCCACTGCAGCCGCCTTAAAAGCGACATTAGAATGAGTAAACTCAATATCTTTAGTAATGTCAATGACTTCACGGTATTCCGACTTCAGGAATCTGTTTATCCCGGCACGAATACTGTGCAACGAAGTAGTTTTGTAATAAGTGCCATCTACACGGCGTACCTCAACGTAAAACTTCGATAAAATTGATGCCAATTCAGGCTTACCGAGAAGATGAAAATCGGTATCCAAACCTTTCTCCGCTAGATATTCCTTGAAGATCGTCACCGAAGTTTTCGTAGATTTTTTTGTGTTGATCGTATCCTTGTTTTGGAGCAAGTTCTCAAATTCTTCGCTGTCTAAACTAGCAAATCTCGTGGATGCACCGGAGGCTGACATGTTTGTTTACGTTTTGATCGGGCAAAGGTCAAAAAGTAGCGATTTCTGTGGCGAATTCACGTACGTACCTGGTAGCGCCAGCTTCGTCGTCTGCCCGCGACTGCCCGTGCTAATGTATTGTAAATGTACACAGCGCGAGATTGCAGTGATTTTGTATCAGTTGCCTTCAAAGTTCCCGGATGCGAGACCAAAGAAAATACAAAGGTATATTTTGTCTCGTCTCTGCACGCAAATTCAATGGGCTACAAGAGACGACGGAAAATACAAGTAATATACCATTCCCGACTCCCTGCTATCAAAAAGTAGGGCAATACAACTTAGTAAATGACCTGCGCAGATGTCTGATACGGGTAATAATATTGAATATAATGTGCTATTGTGATACCGTTGATATTAATCGCAGCCCACAATAGAAGATTCACTGACCCACTCTCACATGTTTGCGTGACTCCCAAAAGTTTACCAACGAGCTCACCTTACTAACTTAAATACAGTCTAACCTCCTTATAATAAGGTCATTTGGACAAAAAAAATCACCTGTTTATATTGAAATCTTGTTATGACGAGAGCTCGTTATATCAGAGCTCTTTCTATCGCTCCGTAGCAAAAACTCTGAAAACTCTTTGCCTCCATAATCTTTGAGAATACTTGAAACTTCACATGGATGAATCCAAAATTCTGTGGATTTCTTCACATCAAAATCAGACATACACGTCTTGGCTAATTGGAGTTGAGTTCAAGCTGGCGCTTTGTCGGTCAAGCAGCTAAGGACCTAGAGTTCAATACAGTGCAAAAGCAAAGTTGACCACATAAATGTATACAGCAACATATTTAATATAGATTTTCATTTAACTTTTGCAACAAGTAACTAGAACCGTGAACCAAGATGTTAGCGACCACCTGGCCGATATCCCTGAGATACTCCAAGGTATTAAACTCGGTCTCGAGGCTACACCTTCAGATGAGGCGAGTCAGTTTCCAGGAGGAGTGTGTCTCACGGCACTGCAGCACATCCCTTGGAGTTCAAATGAAATGAAATCATTTTATTTTTCAGTTTGTTTGGAAATTCAATTATATACACTCATAAATAATCATGGTAATAGGACAAAAGAAATGAAAAAAAAAAATCGAGGCCAGCAAGTAAGCGAGGCTTGTTTAGAAGGCTGGCCCCTAAAAACTTACACTAGTGTGGTATATATGATAAAGGCATATACACATAATCATATAGAGATTATTATATTGTACCGAAATAAATCAGTCTTTAACAAAGGCAGACAACCTAAAGTAGCAATGTGGGAAAGTGCCTGTCCAAGCCTGGACGACCGACACATTTCTTGTACTTAATACTTGATTCACTTTTCACTCAATGCGGCAATAGCAGTCGTATGGATATTGAGTCCATAGCGATCGTTGCTCCGAAGGTGCATGACAAGCACCTTGAGAGTGCGCAGGTTTAGAATGTGCTGAAGCAATTGTTCCTGCTTATCTCAAAGCCTATGTGGCATGGTGGGGTCAAGACCAACCTCACTCAATGCCACCAGTCTCGCGTGCGCCAGGAAGGACACCATACGATCAAAGTCTTCAGTATACAGGGAGGCCTTCTTCGGATGGATTCCAATGGCAAACCGCCACTGAAACCTATGATCGTAGGCATCCAGCAAACCCGTGAGGTCACCAAAGGTTTTGCGGTCGCAGAAATTCCGGACCTTACCTATTTCTTGGACCTTTTGATCCAGCTGCCTTCCTGGAGACATCATGTTGGTGAGGCCCTTCTTCGACTTGTCAAACGGCGGCTTTAAGCTGGTCGACATGGAAATGGGCATCGAACCCTAGGGGCATGGGGTTCTCAGGAACACCCGACTCTGCAGTTGGTCTGCAGTTGGCCTGTGCTTGGGGAGCGGGAGGCTAGATGCTGAGCATCGGGCACAGCCACAGTTGCTGTGGCTGGGGTTGGTGTGCGTGGTCTGGATTGGGCAAGCCCTGCCAACCATCCCCTCCGAGTGTCGGAGAGGAGGTTAAACAGGTACACCAACGGGCGGAAATGAACCATTGCCGCTGGTGTGTTCAGTGGCTGAAGAGATGGGTCTACGCCCGGCCATTCATTCTGACGAATCATGGCGGGTATCTCCAGCAGGTCACCCTCGGTCAACCCTGGGCTACCTACTTCCCAGCTCGAGTTCAGAAGCTACATGAGCCCAAACTTATCCTTTCCCATTCCCATTAGGCATATCGCGATAGTGCCGTCAGCCGAAGACACAGTGCCACCCTGAATGCTGCTCCGAGGTCATCATTGAAGGGCTGAAAGTACTAGGGCAAGTGCTTCTGAGCATGTGCTCTTAAGCGCTCCACACGCTCTTCGCAGCCTTTCCAGGGAATAACCCTGCTTCCCAACCGGCACTTTGGTGAACATGACAAAGTCACATCTGCAGACACCGATAACGCCCATCTGGAACTGCATCTGAAAATACCACTTGGAGGTTTTCTTGAGATGAAGTTCATCATTACGTAGTTCCAAATGATATCCGGGGTCACAAACAGGGATATCTTTAGCATGAATATTCTTGTGTTTTGCAGAACACTTTATCTCAACAAGTCTACGACCATGACACGTACATGTGGCAATAGCATCAGGAGATGCTCCAAGAAAAGGACAATCCTCCATCAGATGTAGCCCCGTCGTTTGGCATGAAAATGATTCATGCTCCTTGGCCATTTGGTCCTCATAAAGGTGCCTGGCCACACCCTCCATCTTTTTACCATATTCAATTGCAGAAGAGGAAAAATTCTTTGCCGTTCCAAGGATACGTCCAACCAGGGACTTGCCCTCTGATGTTTCTCTCAGCGATAAAACATCTCCAGCCAGGCTTGCTGTTATTCTACCAACTCTAGCCTCTAACCATGTAGGGTCATCTTGATGCAGATCTCGAAAGAAGGTATGGTGAGATGATGGAGTATTTTCATTCAGGTAGGATGTAATTTCAACAGAAGATGATGAAGAGCGATAATTTGAGGAGGGAGGCTGAGACTTGGGTTGCAGGCGATCAATCATACACTGTAGAGAGGAGGAGAGGCTGTGGGTTCACTAGTCTGCAGGTCTCTGCTAAATGGTCACGGAGCTTATTCACTGTGTCCTCATTAACAGTTTTAAGAGGTCTGAACATATCCGCTGTGACCTTCATTGGAGCTGTTTTATCGTGCCGAAAGTCCAACTTCTTGGCGGTTACTGGACGGGATTCCTTTCTTGGTTTGTTCCATGTGCAGGGTTTGTCGGTTGGCGATTCGTTGCCCCCATCCGAGTGCCTTGAAACAAAGCCTTCAATCCTGAATAGAAGGCAAACCACATGCTTGCAGGATCCAGTACAAGATGTACAAGACGGTAAGACTTTTTTTTTTCTCTTTAAAAAAAAATTCTCTTAAAAAAAAACATTTGCTAATATGCTTAATTGGATTAATATTAATTTCATGCTATGAATGTACCCTTCTCATGCAAAAAAAAAATAATAAAAAATCCAGTATGCTAGAAGTGAATACATGTAAGAGTGCAGAGAAGGCAAATCTTTTTTTAGTGTCAAATTTACACAATAGAGAGTGTGTCACATCTTCTTGTAAAATTAACAATTTTCCTTTTTTAACTTTCATTACGTTTTTGAGATATCTGCAGCAGTGCCAGTGGTGGATTAAGATTTTTTTTAGGAGGGGGGGCACCTATGTGAGAAAATTGTTTGGCATCTAGAAAAAATTGTGATCAGCAAAAATAAGGTCCTCACTTCCAATTTTAACCTTTTTTTTTTCATTTCAGGGAATTTGAAAAGCAAAAAAGACAAAAGAAACAACAAAAAAAAAGGGGGGGGGGAGGTCCTCACTTCAAATCGGGCCGATACAGTTTGTAACATGTTATTTTTTAGGCAGTGTACACAGCCACAAGCGTGTACGTGCAAAGTGAATAGGGCGATATAGTCTTTCATTTCAGACACCGTTTGGAACACTAAAAAACCTCATATTTTATTTTCGTTTTGGGGATTTATTTGGGGGTTTTGATAAGATTAATCCATAAATATTATTTCAATAGAAATTTCCAAAGACTTATCGTGATTTCACATCACATTCACGAGATATAAGCATTTTAATTTCTCAAGACGTGTGGCTGTATCCGATAGACAAGGGTTTGGATACAGCCACACGCGTGTGGCGGTATACACAGCCTATTTTATATTCATGGTTAGTTGGACCAAGGAAGGGCAATGCTCACTTGACACCCCCCCCCCCCCCCCATAAGTGTCAAATTCACATTCATGTGTTGGTGCGTAGAGAAGGAGACCCCAATCAAAATGTTTCATACAGACAAAAAATTATGTTTTCACCACAGCACTGGTTTGAACAAGACTCAAGTGTGATAAATAACTTACGCTGCAACACATGCACATCCTCTTGACTTAATCTCTCCTGAGGTCGAGCACAAGACCCATGTCCAATACCTAGGAGCCAGTTGTCTCTGCTCTGGTTTTATTCGGCCACGGACATACATAAAGTCTCTGTCGCCTTCGATCATTCCAAGTTCCAAGTGTTCCACATGGCCACCAGTAAACATTTGATAGCCATCATCTCTTTTGTGACTTATCAATCGCTCTGGAGTCCATTCACAGTACGAAGAGAGATACACAAAAATATCCATTGACGAGATGGGAGGTAGGTCAGATAGTTCATTTTTTCAGCTAACCAGTTTCCCATTCAAGTCTCGCTCCGAGCCATCAGCTGCCATCACTCTCCGCCGCTTGCGCAGGGAATCGTCGCGATCACAGCCCGGTATGATGTCGTAGGTGGTCGCGGCTTTCAATGCCAGTCCGAGCAGCTGTTCTCTCCGTTTACCATTACATGGTACTCCTCTGTCCGTCAAAAACTTTCGAAGTTGGGGAACAGTCATCCTCTCGATATCTCTTTTCACCGCCTCCTCCATACTGTTTGATGTAATCACCAAAGCAAAGGAATATTACAGATGATAATGAGATTTGTTTTCAGATTGAAGTTGTCCGGCCGTGTATTGTATAACCGCGAAAGGAATGAACGGGTCGGTACGGTGCCGGAAGTACCCGTCACAACCGGAAATCGATACCCGAAAGGTCAGGTCAGGGGTCGACCAATCAAAATTAAGCATTTGATGCACGCTCTCTACAGAGACTCCAACCTAAACCACTTCCTAATCAGGAGATTCTCCTGATTGAAACCCCTTGTAATCAGGAGACATTATTTTTCTTGAGTTTGTGGCACATCACGAGCGCGGAGCGCGAAGTCCCTCAAGTTCGGCCGGGATCCAGGGCCCGCTTAAGGGCCCTGGAAGCTCCAGGGTATCAGATGCTCTCTCATGCAATTTAGGGGCTATTTTTTTTTTTACATATGACCCCCCCCCCAAAAAAAAAAAAAATAGAGGTTGATAGTCCAAAATCAAAATCATTTTTGCCCTTGAATTCTTTTGTGATCCACAGCCCAAAATAAATCCTAGTCACACCAACAGTGGAACAAATATTTGGAAAATATCCATTGTTGGAGATCATTTCCTCACTATTTCTTTAGGTATGAATGCAGCTGCACAATGGGCATAATTAGGTAGGAGTGGACTTAGTATGCTCCATGTTGTACATTTTGTTGTCCTCCTTTGCTTTCCTCATTAATGATGGTGGAGGAACAAATTCGTGGATATATATAGGAACATCACAGTTTTCCTTGCAGCTAAAAATTGCTGCAGTTGCGTAGCTGCTCAGGTTGGGGCAGCGGAGAACGTGAAGAGCATACGTACATGTACAAAGAGCAGGAAAGAGGAGGGGGCCGGGGGCATTGCCGAGGGGAGGGGGAGTGGATGAACATGGGAGGGATTATATGAATGAACCGTTGATAAAAACATGACAAAAATCTCGATTACTGTTGGGTCGCTTGGGCGGGAGAATGTCAGATTCCAAGCGGGAGAAAAACATCCTATAGCGGGAAACATTAAGCTTAAGCGGGAGATTTTCAAACTTCGGCGGGAGATCGGGAGATTTTCTGAAAATGGCCTTTCGGCGGGAGATCTCCCGCCGAAAGCGGGAGAGTTGGAGTCCCTGTCTCTAGCGGCGAAAAGCTTATATAGTCGATCCCCCGAAGTCATGTTATGCACTTTTGTCTCAGCTAATCCCCTAATCTTTGAGGACTTAGACAAACTATTTTCCTGCTTAAAGCCAAATAAATTTTATTTTCACCCGAATTTGAAATTATTCTTATTCCGCACGCACTGCAGCACACAGCTCGGGGTTGAAGCCTTTAACAAGGGCAGACAACTTGAAGTAACAATGTGGGAAAATGCCTGTCCAAGCCTTGACGACTGACACATTTCCTGTGAAGCAGTGCAAATGTAACCGTTGATACTTGGTGCACTTTTCATGCAGTGCGACAAGAGCAGTCGTATGGACTTCTAGTAGGCGAACCTGTCCAGTGTTTTTAGCTTTACTTGGAAAGCAAACTTTTTTTGTTAGACAGGGTGAGTTGATCATGAAACTCATGGAGTTCTTTGATCTCTGCAACAGCTGATTTAAGGTTGTCGCGAAACTTAGTAATGAACAAATGTTCTTTGTCGGTGGGAATTTCTTTCATTCATACATCGGATTCTGACTTTGGAATGCTGAGGGCTTACACCACAACCGATTGTCTTTGTTGGGTGACAATGTGGGTTGCCTTGGCTGCCTGCTTGAATAGAAAGCTAGACAAAGGCACAATTATGTCTTTGAACACTCTTTTGTCTCGTTCAGACAGACCTAAGTGCTCTTCACCAGCTTGAATAATGAGGAGAGACGCTAGGCCAGCTGAGATTGACAGGGTCATTCTAGCTTCACGATCTATTTTCTCAAGAGTCTTGTCTCTCTTTCTTACTTCCTGTTAAGAGCCATCATAAATTCACATACCTGCACAAGCATCAGTACACACACTAGAACGCACATCTGCACATACACAGCGTCACACAAAAAGTAAAAGAAGAGTATGGATTGATCATACACACAGACACACAAACTCACACCCACACGTACAGCCACATACACATATTTGTAACTACAACATAAAGTACCATATTGCACACTTGAACCTAAATCTGAAGTGGTAACTATTAGGGATTAAAAGTAGAGTAGTAAAGTAAAGTAAACCTCTAGGGGAGGAGATTTAGGGTCGATACGTTAAAAACAAAAAGAGCGTAAAAATGTTAATCATACGGAGTGAGTCATAGCACGATATTTAGAGCTTGTTTACAGCATGGAGGCCTGACGAAGAAAGGAAAACGATTTTTTCATAGATATTCCTTCGTCGTTTGTCTTCAAGGCGGCATGAAACACACAGCAAATCGGTTTTCTGACCCTTCCCCTACCAAATATTCTTGGCTATTCCACTTAATAAAGACAGGAATCATTTTGGCACATTTTGTAATTCCCCTTTACCTTTTGTTGGTCTCGGAGAATGTCTCCAAGGCCCGCTTCCTCATCTTTACACCATCGAGTTGTTTCTTTGTCTCCTCTGCAGCTGCTTCTCCCTGCTGCGCTTACGTTTCCTTCTCTTGTTGCTCTATATCCTCTACTATCTTGGTAATTTCTATGTCATCATCCGTCATTTCCGGCGCTATTCCTGATTTTTTTAGTCCTCGTGCATTTCTCTTTTTGACAATGTCTTTCACTTTCCCAAACTTATCCCTGCAGCCTCGCCGGTCAACCTCGTACCCATGCTTCCGCATATTTTCAGCAACCTCCTCCCATGCTGCTCTACTCTTCGATGTGCGCTGCTTGAACTGATACGGATTTATGTATTCTACTTCCCTGCTTAGGACCAAAACCATTTCATCTGTCCACTTGGTTACCCTGTATCAAAAAGGGGGAAAATGCAAAACGTTTGGGGTAATCTTTTGGGGTGCAGAATTTTAGTGAACATTTATGATGCAAATACAAAGTACCATATAGCACAATAATTTTCATTTGTAATTACCCTTTCTTTCCCGAATTAAATTACTTATAAAGGTATAAGGTTTATTGACTCTATCGACCCCCACCTCGGGGTATGAGTGTACAACATATTTACAGTGATAACAGTGTACTTATACTGGGTCTAATAATCCCCTTTTTATATACAAGTGATATTGTAACAGTAAACTTTATAATGTTTTATTTCTCAGAGTCTCTGGATGAACAAAAACTGAGAGAAAATACAATGTCCCAATAGAGATGACAGAAACTAAATTTTTGTTATTTTGTTAATTTACCCTAAGGCCTAATCACTTTTTAATCTGTAAACATAACAAATAACATTTTCTAAAGATCAAAATCACAAGCCTTAATACGTCAGAATGAGACAAATGTATTTGAATTTATTTTTCTGCATTTTATTTTCCAAATTTGGTTCCTCCTTTGGAAGAGAGCAAGAGTTACCACATATACTTACGTTCTTGTGACCTGATGTGAACTGGATGCTCCAGCTGCTCCAGATGTAGATGGAAGTGACTGCATTTTCTGGAAAGAAGCTGAATGGACTGTGTTTGTTGAACAGAAAAGGGCAAGAGTCAAGTTCAATTGATTTTATTTTAAGACATACATGTTCCTTGACATTTGATGGTATGGCCTTTCCTTGGCTTTTTGAAGATTTTTAAAACAAAATTTGAACATGAACAAAGTTTAGGCCTAGTCAACATCCTGACTGGTTTTCTAGGTACATGTATGATCAGATGCATTATAATGCGCACTGGAGAAAAGTGCACAAGCCAGAAGAAAAATTAGAGCCCCGGAACATACATGGCATGCAGATGAGACGGGAATGGCAAATGCAAATCCTAGTATCATGTCACAACCATCACAACTAGTATATTTACAGATTTGGGCAGAAGTGTATTCTTTCTATGATAAATTTATCAGCATAATACATCCATACCCGGACCGAGAAAATTGTTTAGACAGCAAAGCTTACGTGGCTAGCACTTTGTAAGTTTCAGTTACACAACCATACATGCAATGCTATGTGTGGGACTACTCGTAAGTAAAATCGCATTGATCCCAATCAAAATTTTCTTACAATTACTAAGCAACTGTGAACTGGTGAACAATTCGTATCCAGTCGTGAGGAAAGAAAAGATATCAGATTTACATCTGCATTACGGTTTTAATGCATTGGCAAGTATAAGATAAGTATTCATCAAAAAACTTACGGAAAATGAAATTGTTCGTCGCCGCTGAACATAACAGCAGGTCGAGGTGCCACGAGTATTCGGCACGGCAACACCCAGGACACCGTCGAATCCACAGAAAACGTGGCCGAGATTTTGGAGGTGGCGGTGGAGGTGAACGTAGCGCATGCGCAGTTCGTAAAACGGCCAAGGTCACAATTATGTTTTTTTGCAAGCTAGGTTCAGGAAAATTGAGTTGATATGATGGTCAGTGAGAAACTTATATCATAATGTATTGACTTAAAATGATGATAAACATGTAACATAAAATAATTACACTGTAGTTCAGCATAATTATGATATTTGTAATTGTTCAAAAGGTTCTAGTCACATGTCATGTCCAGAAGAATTATTCTTCCAAGTTCAGATCCTCGATGGCTTTCCAGTAATCAACTGCAATGCGCTGATGTCTGTTTGTAACCTTTTCTGGTGGTGGAATCCATGTGACATTTTTATCATATTCATACCAGATCTTATCTACTTTCGAGGGCCAAAAAATCGATTGACCCCAACTCTTGACATACAAATGACCTCTACGGCATCTACATCAACATCTGTAATGACTCCAGGATAAGCGTAACCATCATACATTACAACAATAAAATCATCAATGCGTGCATTTCCTGGAGTCAAGAGCTTCAGGATGTCTCACTCCTTTTTACTGGTAGCAGACGGTATTTCTCCAATCACGCTTTCATTTGTTTTTCCTGAGTTTGTGTCCTTTTCTGTTTCGTCAGGTGCCATCTTTTCTCTAGTTGATTTCTCTTTCATCTTTTCCTGTGAATTTGTGTCATCTTCCTTTCCATTCTTTGATTTCAAGTCCACTGTTTCTTCCATTCTTGGACCCTTCTCAGTCTTTTTCAGCTCTTTCTCCTCTGTTTTCCTTTCTTTCATCACCTTCTTTGCCATCTGCGTAAGGGAAGCATGTTTTGTCCGGAAACACGGTATCCCTTTACAAACACATGTTACTTCTCGGTGTTGCAGCTTCCCCTCCCTTTCTCTTTTTAAGTAATTTTCTTTCAACGTTGGATCACTCTTCTGGCGCTCACGTTAACGTCTCGCTCGTTCTGCAGGTGTAAGGGCCATGATCCGTTATCCTGAAAAAAAAAGTTTAATTTTTAATTTTAATATCGTTTTAAGGCGCTGATGTGCTTTAGCACCGGAGCTGCGGCCTGATGAAAGTGCTAAACTAGCCTACCACTGCTTACCATATGCACACCGTCACGGTATATGCTAAGGGGTGTTGCAAGAAACTTATTTGCAATGAAACACAACTCTCAGATGTAAATGTACAATCACTTTTAACTGTAGCAAAACTAATTCATTTGTCCCGCTGCAAGAAGTTGATAAGCAATCACTTACAAATTTTCAATTAATCGCAAGACTGATGATTAATTTTAATACCTAACATTGACTTGCATTTGATCGCAAGTTTCTTGCAACACCCCTTTAGTTTTATTTGTCCACAGTCCCGGTGCAAAAGCGCATTAGTGCCTTGGTTTATTTCAATATTTAAAAAGCTCCAAACTCTGCCTCCTTTTAATCCTATGAGGCATCAGCTTTTTCCATTCAAGATTGTGTAAGCTATCCTCATCTAGTATTTGTTCACAGTCACCAAGATTGTCTTCTGGTCTACCATGAAACATTATCTCAAACTGCCAAGCTCTGAATCCCATCCCTTATTTTATCCTCCTGGGTACTTATCCTCCTGGGTACTTATCCTCCTGGGTACTGGCATTCTCCAGTCAAGATTATGTAATCTATCCTCACCTGGTATCAGTTCAAAGTCACAGACATTTTTCTCTGGTCTGCCATTAGGCATAGGCTTATACTGCTAAGCTCTTTTATTAAACCATTTTGGTTGGCGCATCACTATGACAACTATGAAGTAAGAGAAATCCTGAGATAATTAAGTGATATGTGAGGTGTCTCCGAGGTTTGTTATTCGATGCGATCTCCAACCTCAAAATCATTCTGCTCATCCCCTTCTGGGTAGGCGTGACGCTCTGCAAGTTGTGAGACATAGTGAGAAACCCATGAATATGCGATGACCTTGTGTCGGATTGTCTGGTCTCCAGTGAATGACCCTTGGTATTGAGTCAAGGACTCTTCGCCCCCAGCACGAGATAGGATCCGGATGGCAGTGTAGAGGGCATTTGGCACCTTACTAGCCCGAGCAGGGTTGCTCTCACCTGGTGCGATTGAGAAAACCAGGTAGGGATGGTCTCGTGCTGCGTCACACACATCTTGCATAGCCTCTGCCTCCCCAACAAGGTCCAGAACGTTGCCCCATCGGAAATCATTGTACTCTGTCACAGCCCTCGCAATGAGGGTTGCAGCAGATAGACCAGCATAGCGGGCTTGATCAACGGTGACTCAAAGTCTCACATGAGTGTGCTCAAGTCCCTGAGCTGCTTCCTGGAAGAAGACAGACCACCAAGCTTCGTTCTGAGAAACTCTGGATGCGAACCCATCCCAGAACCGTTGGAGTGCTTCCCTCTCCAGCGCGACTTCGAATCCGACTTCCGCACTGATCTGGCGTGATCTGCTCCTGACCCCAGTGGGTGGATGCATGTCCTCTCTTAGTGAATGCTGAGATTAGAGTACAAACACTGTTAGGACCAAGAGTTGTGTACCCACGAGTGTCATCTGGGTACAGAGCAGCCAAGCGGTCGATGATTTGTGCCATGGTCGCTTCCTCCAGGACAAACCCTTCATCTTCGGCCAGTGTGTGGCATCGGGCAATGTCCTGCACGTGCTCTAGCAATTCCTGTGCAGTCACTGTGTAAGCTGCAAGGTTTAAGTAAGGAGTTACAAATCCTCGAAAGATGTCATTTGTATGGATTGTTTCTTCCAGAGAAATTTTGTCAAATTTTGTTTATTTTTTTTCAATTTGGTTTGGGCCAGTACAAAATACTTCAGAACCTGTACAATTTTTCCCGCATAAAGTCCCTCTTCTCATACCAAACTTCAAAATCCCTCTGTCTCTCTTTCAAAGGTTCTATTCACCATCTTGCACAGACCCAGATATCTAAATAAATAAACTTCATCATATTCTGAGTAATTTTTCTAATGGCAGGATGGCCTTTGTTATTTTTAAGTACATTTCATTTCCTACATGCAATTCACCTTTTTAAACATGTAGTTCTCCAATCCTTGAACTCATGTAAATGGTCATATAGCTTTACTTAAATGGTAGTGGATCTTATGAGTTAGCATTTAAGTCTACAGTGGAGCCTCCTCAAGAATTACAAAAATGTTTCAAAATTTTGTTTCATGGTCTCATTTTTTAAGCCCTTGTTACAAACTTCTATACCATACATTTGTGTATCTATAATCATGCGGAGGATGATGAGGTCATGACAATGTAATATTAATATGCATCAAATTTCCAAGTATAAGTCAGATGATCCTGGGGGGGGGGGAGAGGGTGTTTCATCAAGATTTGTCGCAGCGACAAGGAGTCATTTACCGCCAGTTCCCATAGCAACTGTCAGCGATAGTGCTTTTCATCCAATCACAATCGAGAAATTTCTCAGCGCTGACTAATTGTCTCTGCGACAAATCTTGATGAAACACCCCCCAGGTGTACATACATTTAGAATGCCTTTAAGAAAGACTGTGGTAAGCAATGTACGCATAACATTTTCAATCATTCAGCCCAAAAGTTATACAAGTCACTTTTAAAAGAAGAGTCTTCCCCCAAATCATAGCAGGAGCAGAAACATTTGATGAGCAAAATGACAAAAAGTTATGAATTTTTAATGATTTGAAGAAAAATTGGGCAAATCAGTGAAAAATATGATGCTACCAATTTGATGACATTACAGGTGCTAACTATCATTGTCTGTATATCTATGGTGCAAAATTCATCATTTGTGTAGAAAGATATAAAGTTTGTATTAATGTAACTTTGCAAATAGGGCATCTACTTATCTATCACAAAAATATCATACCATTTAAGTTTGAGGAGATAATTTTATTTCTTCAGAAAAGATGAAATTTTGTACCATATAGTCAAGTATGCACCTATGACGTCATCTGTCACCAAAAAAAATTTAACATTAATTTCTTTCTTATCAGTTGTCTGATTTTTCTCAAACTTGTTTGTTCTGTTCATCTGATGTTATGCTTCTGTTGGACAGATAAAATTTTTAGGAAGATTCTTCTTTTAAAGTCTTTCTCAACTTGTTGACATATTCCTATGCTTTGTTGAAAATAGAAATTCAAAACATTTTTTCTTACAAATTCTTTTTCATGTCATGTTATATGTTTCACAAACAAACTGAAGCACTTATTACTGTTGGA
>BQKZ01004037.1:13022-35569 GCA_036244855.1 Temnopleurus reevesii
CCCCTCCCCTTCTTCGATGAGCTGAAAAGCAAAAAGGAAAGGGGGAAAGGGCCATCAGCTGAAATTTGGACACCCCAACAAATTTTGCGCCGCCGGGGGCTGACAAGACGAAAAAATTGGTCTTCATCAAACATTATTGTGTTGCCCATTTTACTCGGGGAGGGGGCTCAAGCCTCCAAAAGCTCCTACAGTGCGCGCATGTACATAAAAGCACATTTGTTATAACGATTAGTGTGGAATATCATGTATGATAAGGACTGTGATGAGCTTCGTTAACAGAAGCCTTTCTGCAGAGGATGTTTGGGGTCTATTCCGAGATTATAGGGAGCAAAATTCTGCAGTGGACACTCCTCTTGGCCCCCATTGTCATGATCGTAGCATGTTACCGCATAAAGGGTATTCCTGGTAGCATTTTAAAGACTTATTAGAAGAAGATTGCCACTAACTTCGTCACATCACATCAGCGTTGCACTGTTTCGATCCGAACCTCATTAAGGTTAAACTTTTCACCGGTTCTATCAATTAGACAACGATCGCTTTAGATTGGAAGCACTGATCGGGCGGAAATCGAGAACATTTCCAAAAAAAAAAAAAAACTGACAAATTTATGTTCTAAAAGTAACACCTCATTCGCACCACATTTCAGGATGTATCATGTGACTTTTGTAATGAGAGGAAACGAGCTCATGCAACGAGGAGGGGAAATTGGGGTAACGGGAACATAGATGGGATGCAGATAGGGAATTGCGTCCAAATTGTTTACAAGTACTGTGTTAAAGGAAATAACATTGATAAGAAATACTTCATTTTAAAAGATGTTTCATGAAAGTAGATATTGGGAAGAACCATTTCCTCTGTCAAGATCACATGGTGGCATAGATAGCAGTAGATTCGACAATGACCTTTGAGTATTTACACACTAAAGAAGCTTGGTTGATTTTTTTTAAAATGGCTTGTAATGACAGACATGATATTATATAGTTCATGAATATTGAATCCAAGACATTGATTTATCCTTCTCTTAAGTACAAATAAAACCTAAATTTTAAGCAAAATATCAAGCATAATTCATCAATAAAATCAATTTTACTATGCAAAATGAAAAGCTGGTGACACCGACAAGTTTTCAACGTTTAACCAGTGTTAATCGGGATTATAAATTGCAAAACATCCTCTAAACTTAACGTAATTAGAAAAGGTTNGAGGTTGGGATGGGACTGGCGGGTGGATGTATATGTGCAAGCGTTCGTGAGTGTGCGTGTGTGTATGTATGTGTACATAAATATTTGCGTGTGAGAGTGTGAGTGTTTTAGCGGATGATTAAACAAAAGTATTGACATTGACTTCACAGGTATGCGTTACACACATATTCGTTACAAAAGCATTCGACAGACAGAGATCAGCCAGAGTCTAGCATGGGATGGATGGATGTGTGTGTGTTTTGTGTGTGTGTGTATCAAAGGGGGATTAAACTAGAATTTTTCTATTGACTTCCCAGCTTCGTTACACACCTATTCGTTACGAAAGCATTCACTGGACAGAGATCGGCCAGAGGTTAGGACGGGATGGATGGGTGTGCGCGCGCGTGTGTGTGTGTGTGTGTGTGTGTGTGTGTGTGTGTGTGTGTGTGTGTGTGTGTGTGTGTGTGTGTGTGCACGCGTGTTTGTGAGTGTGTTCCAGTGGAAGATTAAAGAATAATTTTGGCATTGAGCTCCATTCATCGGACAGAGATCAGCCAAAGGTTCGGTTGGGACTGGTGGGGGTGTATATGTGCGCGTGGTCATGTGTGTGTGTATGTGTGCGTGTGCGCGTGTGTCAGAGGAAGATTAAACAAGAATTTTGACATTGACTTCCCAGCTTCGTTACACACCCATTCGTTACGAAAGCATTCACAGGACAGAACAGCCATAGATTAGGATGCATGGGATGGGAGGTGGGTGCGCGTTTATTTGTGTGTGTGCGTGTGTGTGTGTGTGTGCCCTTGTGTAAATGTAAAAAAGGAGGTGTGATATAGAGATGGTATGAATAATAAGATGAAGATACATTACTTGTTTGCTAATGTAAGTAAGAGTTGATATTTCGTAGATAACAAAATATTCTCAATTGATTTTTGTCAAGTTTGTAAGAAAAAAATCATAGTTAAAACAAAAAAAGCTTCACGGGAACCTAAAAAATAATGGGGTGATTGAAAAACAAATTAAATCAGTAATGTAAGAGAGACTTGAGAACTTAGAGACAGACGGTATGAGATAAAATGTACAATTCTAGACAAGAAATATAACAGCAACGAAGTGCTGTTATAACGCCAATATATGAGGAAGATAGTACTGGCGGATCTTTACCCTAGTCTGATAGTAGAGACATTGACCTCACAAGCAAGAGAGGATCATGTTGGGATTACTTCCTAAACCGAGGCTAAGATCATGATGACAAGGAGGAGGAAGGGCGGGTGAATTTAATCGTTTGCTGAAAAGTGTCTTACAATAACGATTAAGAACTAGTGTGCGGAAGAAAATTACATCTAGACATACGCAGAGACAATAATTATACTTGAAATAATTTACAACTACCGCCAATCGATGAACGATTGAAACAAGTGCCTGGATGAACAACCCTGTGTTTTTTATGTGAATAAATATGATAGTAATGATAATAATTTATGCAATTTATGCGGCAGCCCATGTATCCACTCTGCTGAGTGCTCAAGGCGCCTTTGTATTTTAATCACCCTGGTTTAATAGCCCGGCGTACACCACCGCACTTTGGGTTTCAATTAATATATTAGGTACTCATTACCAGGGTTGAGTGCAGCACAATGTTGATGAATTTCTTGCTGAAGGAAATGACGCCATGGATAGGATTCGAACCTACGATCTTCTGGTTAAAAAGCGAGAGTAAGAACCACCAAACTTCGGCGCCTCCACAAAATACGTGTGTGTACGATAAAGATATAATTGAAAATTGGGGGTTTTCCAATACATTATTTTAGTTAAGAAAGAGGCTTTACGTGGCGATATGAGATCAGTGGAAGAGATATAACTAATTTATACTGATCCTCAGCAAGAGTTGTGTACAAAGTTCAGAACTTCGGAATAGTGTTTTTTTACAATCTCCCTTTATATTATCAAATTTTTGCTGCTCCACCAAATCATAAATTCTGCTCGCAATCATTTTGTTTTTCATTATGATCACCACTACCCCCATAACCATGCATGATGGCGAATATTTACAAGGGCTTTAAATCCTGATGAAGCCATCGACAGGGCGGCGCCATAATTTTTCAGCAAGCGTTGATTAAGAGGATTTCCTAAGCCTACAGCTCTCTGATCCAATGTTGGAACATGTGTACGTGTGTCTCCGGGAAATAAAATGGCTACTGTGGGGTGCGGTCTCACGCGACCCGGGTTTAAAGTTAAAGGGATGTGGGTGCAAAACGGGCCCCCCCCCCCCCCCCATTTTTTTCATTCCAATGATAATGAAAATAAAAGCAACATAACATATAGAGCGCTTAATACGAAATAAGTGTACCCAAGCGCTTGTAACACCACTACCAAATTTGAAGCATCTCTTCATTCGAGGGATTTCTTCCTGCTGATATCCATTCATATTCCCTGGGTTGAGTGCAGTACAATGGTGACGAATTTCTTGCAGAAGGAAATTAAAGCTATGGATGGGCTTTGATCCATTTGGTTGAAAAGCGAGAGTCAGAGCCAATGCCTCAGCACACGTTCGCTGCAAAAAGGGTGATTTTGTTATATGATATCATGATATCATATTATTTTTCTTGGTTACCCCTAATTGTCTAAGATAATCTATCAGAAACCCTACCTCCACAAAATATAGAATTATATGTATTGACATGATAAAGAAAATGTGAATCTATTACAGTAATTGGGTCGCGGGTTCGAATCACACCCATCATTTCCCATGGCGATAATTTCCTTCAGCAAGAAATGCATCCACATTGTGCTACACTCAACCCAGGTGAGGTGAATGGGTAACTGGTAGGAATATTTATTCCTTGAAATGCCATGTACGCTGGTGTACTCCGGGGTAAATCCAGGGTAATAATAATGCAAAGCGTCTTGAGCACTCAGCAGAATTGATACGTGCACTATATAGATGACATCTATTCTTATTGCCTATTGCTTCACCATTAGTGTACAAACCGCTGGTTACCTCTGCGCCTGTTTGATGTAATATATTAGCTCAGTTTTCATCCCTGTCATATTACTGTCCTCTTTATTTATACACAGCTGTATGATTTATGACAGGTGTCTATAATGAATATGTCGTATGACACACCCATATCTGTAAAATATTCAATTGTCATCTTTCTCCCAGTTTACCTTAAGCTAGTTTACATCCAAAAATAGATGTTACTATTTTTGGTTTTGGGTAGCCCTACTAGTACAGAGATTCTTCTCTGTACTCTGAGAGTACTTCTTTGAAAAGGAATAATATTGATTTTCATATTGTCTCTTTGTTGCATAGATGAATTGGGGAAATATAACCAATGTTGTTTGAAGTGCGGACAGAAGAAGTGGAAATACCTGTTTTTGTTCATAGATTTGTTTTTTACTTAGTGATTCTTGTTTGTTTATTTTCAGATGTTCAATTTTTTAATCCCTCACTTTCGAGTATTTCGTTTGTGTTTTCACGAAGTGACGGGTAAATCGGGTAAGAGTAGTGCGGTACGAAATGGCCTTTTTCATCAAGAAAAATACTTTCCTTCTCAAAATATCAAGCATTTGAATAGGATTTCCTTTGAATTGTTGATATGCTAGAATATTATTTGTGCAACATTTACCTTAGGCTCTACCAATTTTACCAGGGAGTTTTCCGTTTAGAACTGGCATCTCTCTGTCAGATTTACAGAAATCTCATATTTAGTAACGGGAAAGAAGAATCTTCCAGCAAAGGTTTAGCATTCATTTCTCACGTTATTGGTGGTATGCCTAAATCCACGCGGAAAGCAGTGCGCCGCCGTGCTAGGGGCGTATCGGAAGGTAATGTGAAACCACCCAGCCAACTAAAGATCGTTCTCAACATTTTACTGAACGAGATGAGCTTGAGCTCAATTCATATTTGTCGGTTCTGGCGTCGTTTGTTAATGAGTTATATGCTCCATATTGTCGTAAGGATGTCTCAACCCATGTTAACCCATTTCTTAAATTCCCATATAGGCATTGGACATTTGCACAGCCCAGACACCACCCTGCCTCTATAAGCAAGTAAAGAATCAATAACGTGATGTAAACGATTCATCTTGCAAATTTCTCAAAGAATTAAATCAAAGTTGGCATATCGAGAGAGTAAAATGCTAAAATGAGGATCACTATAATTATAATTGTACTGATCTGATTGTTAGTGACAAAATTGTGTGAGTAGAAAACATATATCTTTTTTTTTGTTGTATTATATATTGTACGATAAATAACTTTATAATATGACATCATCTTTTTAACTAACATTTGAGCTATTTGACATTGTTTGGGATGACTTGTAGAGTCGACTATTAGGAGAAATATATCAGAAAACTTGGAATCTGAGTAGATTAGGCTAACGACTATTCCCGAGATTAGTGTTTGTCTCTTTGACTGGAGACTGAGATCCAACTGTTGCAACTGATAAACTAGACTCGCCAATTAGAATATTTAAGACCTGTCTTTTCAGCTGCTCATCTACAGTAATGATCTGTCATTATGGAGACGACACTGTCTCACAATTCCGACATCCTTTGGAGGGATGAACTTGAACTTTGTGAAATTCGCGGAACGCTAAGATTATACGCAACGATTTGTTGTGATAAAAAGTTCGTTAACCAATTACGATTTAGAACAATAGTGTTTCTTAAACTACGCATTGAAGATCATTATGATGAGTAATTGTTATTTCCTTCATGAAAAGACATGCGACCGGACGCAAAGAAAGTCTTAAATATTTCATGTTTATTGATTATGCTTGAACCTAATTGCAAAACTTTACAAACAATCTTAAAAATCCTGTCTACTAGTTCATTTTATTTATTATACGTAGAATTAGATTTTATAAATATCATAAATATAATTTGCAGCTGAGATTTTGTCTTTGCAACCTGGAAAACATTAAGATAAAACAAAAAAGCTCTTAATGAATATAGAAAATGATAAAAACAACAATGTTGGGCATAATTTATAGATGTGGCATATTATACTAAACTTTTAATCTTCATTCAAGTAACCGCAACCAAAAATAGAGTTGGCTTACGTTCATTAATTACGACTTACGTACATTTTCTACAATTATACATTATTTTAGATATTCTGTTCTAACGCTTTAAGAACAGTTGAAATATCAAACATTGTAATTTCATTGTTGCTATATTTTTTCATTTTATCTTAGCAGTAGGGGCAATTTTATAGGTCAAATCAGGTTTTGTCCATTATTTGTAGTATACGGCAGTCGATCAAAGAAGGCTGGTTTTTAAAACTACAAATATTGATTGATAAAGCGACAACATTTAGTTTAGACATGCTTACAGAAGCGAGGTATAACTTAAAGTAATGTATTTTCTCTTTTGTAATAATCATTCGTTTTTATGTCAACACGCATACTTTATCAAAACAAGCGGATAAAGATTATTGTTTAGTTATTTTACAGAATGAAATGTAGAAACAAAATAATATTGCTCATTCTTGATTGAAATCTGATTTCTCACAATCAATAGAAATCAGCATTTATGACTTAATAATAACTTTTACGAGCCCAAACAGTGACTTCATTATAACGTTGCCAAAAGTTCCGTCCCGTCATGCCAAGAACCAGTTCTATTTTAGGCAGCTCAATAGGTAAACTTTGGCAAATGATTACCTCGTGATTAGGGTGTGATTATCACAAAATATCACGCTGATTTATGAATTGATAACTCCGATTCAATAATAGTAACGCATTAACTATATCAAGAACTTAATTGGAGGTATTATAGAGAGAAAAAAGCATTACATTTTCGCTATGAAAGATTCAATGATCAGTTTATATAAATCAGCAGACGCCCAAGCTCGTTCATTATCGTAGGTTATGTGTTCGAACCTCAGCCACGTCCCTCGGAAGGTGTTAAAAGGACAGATCCATGCAAGACTTGACAATAGGGAGAAGTTTACATCCCAAAAAACGAAATCGATAGGTAAACAAAGAACATTTTGAAAATCACTCTTTTTCCACGAACGTTCAATGTGGGATAAATGGAATATCCCTCCTTTAAGTATGAGCAAGGAGGAGGGAGGATGGCCCGTTAGATGGATAAGATACAAACGTTTGGAAATTTGGAAAATTACTTAGTAAGATTTATTGACATAAAAAAATCAATATTTTGTTCATATAATGAAATAATATAATTCTATACATTTGTATTATCTGACGAATCATTATTCCCATGCACTTCACGCATGGGTTGCCTTTGATATTTAGAACCAATCTTAAACTATGCCCGAGAATCCAAAAATTATTAGCTCTTGTGACGTATAATTGAACCGTCATGATTTGAAAATCATGTGAGATGCTGGCTCCTTGGGACCCTCCGAGCTGCCTTGAGACTTTTTGAACTTTCGGTCCCGTGAAACCTGTCGGTGGCAACATATATCAAAACCACTTAGATATCAAAGAAAAAATATTATTAATTAAGATGTGCCTAAAACTGGTGTGTTACACAAGCTGTTGCAGCTGTCAAATCAAGGGCGTTTACTTGTGCGTCATATTATATATACCGGGTATTGGCAGCAATTTGATGTCATCTAGAGGTAAATTGACATGTATAGGCTTACCACGAATTCCATTGATCTGTTTATGTGATATATTGATTATCTGGTTATATCGTATCGATGGATTTTAGGCGTTGCAACATATTATTAAACAATCGTTGGTAAAAAGCAAAAGAATTGTTGACATTAGCTGGTATTTATAGTTACTGAATTTATATGGAATAGAGAAAACCATGAAATAAAATGCTCAATGAGTGACACCCACATTACATTGAATTTATTTGTCCCTTTCCTCTCAGTAAAATTGTGTGTTTTTTATTTCATACAAATCATTTTCCTTATTTAATGTTGGTAATTACAACATTTCATGATATTTACAGAAATGTGATCTTTATCTATTCAATAACTTTACGATCAGGTCAAAATGAAGCCCAATGACAATCATTTATATCATCAGCACAACATTTAATCAACAGGGGCGATAAAGGCTAGATGATGCCAATAGCTCATTAAATGTGCCTCTTTCTGCTTTCCCCCGATCTTGACCATCAGTTCTCACTCACAATTTTGATAAGTCAAATAATTCTTTATCAAAGGATAATTCGTAAAAAGCATCACTGTGAATCTATTTTGACCCGATTGTGTCGCTCAAATTTATAGACTGTAATTAATATGGCTGGACAATGTCTCTGAGATTATGAAAGATTATTGTAGTGATTGTACGATTAGATAGATGGGGCACTCCATTGTCAAACGCAGTTGGATAGCAGAAAATAGAAGAAGAAAACATTCCATATATGTATTAATATATGTTCCAATATTTAGATTTACACTCGGAAAACGAATTGGTCAAAATTATTAGAAGTCAGCATAAAGCCAACAATTATCTTAGTTGTAGTTGGTCATTTTTCTTAGTGCGTTTGACTACCCAAATTTCAGTGTTTTTCTGACTGGAAATCATTAAAATAATATCTAGTTAATCAATTGGCTTCCAGCTTACTACCCCGTCAAATACTTTGAACTATTTCGATTCAGAAATGCAAGTCTTATTTTTTTCTAATTATCTGTTTCATATTAGATAATGTATATGAATATTTTTGTCGTAGTTTATTCATTTGTTTGATTATATTCAGTAAACATGAGAATGAAAGGAGAATTACGATGAAAGGGATGTAGATGAGGATGATAATGAGAGTGAAAATGTTAAAGTGAAAATGAGAGTAAAATATGTATAATCACATCTCTCCTTCATCTTGATAATCCCATCGACACAAGATTGAATTCCAAAACTCTTATGTGATGAACTTGGCTAGCGAAATCATGAATCCTTTGCCGTTCCCACAATGTCCTTGGACCCCCATCATAGAAAGAGGTTGTTTATTTCCCCACCGTGAATCTGTTTTGATAAACAGGTAAAATGACACATAGTTGCATGAGTTTGTAATGTGTCATTTATCCCAAGAGATGCAATGTGCAGACTTGAAACATGCGCTGCATGTGTAACTGCATGTGCAAAAGTTAAACATGAGTTACTCTAAAATGTATAGAAAAAATCACGATATATAGGTATTTCTCCAATTTATTTATCTTTTTATCTATTTATTCGATAAAGCATCTTTAAACGGGATGACAAGTTCATAATTTCATGGTCCGTCTTTTCACGAGGTGACGCTGTGGAAAAGGGTATTGTTGCATAAAGATGAAGAATTCCCGACATAGCATCAATTGAATTAATGACAAATTGAAATGCATGTTAATGGAAATGTACTTTTCAATGAAAGTGAATATAATTGGTTTCATGCAACAGCACCATTTTGCTACCGCCAATAAGTGAAAAGACGAACGATGTATTTTTTTCAACAAGGTCCTGTGACATCTCCAATTAATTAGAAAGTAAAATAAGACATTTCGATTGTATACGCCAAATCAGTGTACTTCTATCAAGAATGAATGACGACTTTACCGTGTTTGATTAATATCATTTTATTCCAGCTTACTGTTGAATCAAAATATTGTTTACTTTTTTCACGTTATCATGGCAGTACGGAATAACTATTACTTGAGTTTTTTAGGAAGGGTATAAGCTAGAATAAGCTTTTGCTTGACCGCAAATGTGTCCCCTTCTTCTGATCGGAGGAAATTGATCAGAAATCATAATCGAGGTCTAACTACAGTGTGACCCACAAAAGAAGGAAATTGTACACTCTTTATCTCAATACTTGACTGATTTCTAATATGTATCTTCATTCATTGTGAAATACGTGCCCACAAATGATTCATATTTTCATTATAATTATCACATACATGCTGAAAACCGCGCCCCAACACATAAACACACACATGCAAAATCTTTGCTGTAAAGCTTGTCGATATGATTGAAAACGTTAGCTATCCCTGCAAAAATGGAGAAACTTTAAAAGCTTGGACAACAGAGCTAAAATGCGCTATTACTCCATAGGGACTGAGTTAAAAAGGTCATTCCATGTTTAAATTGTTTTCGGGTGATCTGTAAGATTAGTTGGCCTATAATAGAAGCTTTTGGGGTGAAAGAAAGGATGTCTTTCGTCGATTAGCAGCCTTCGATGTTGACTTGATAATTTTCGTTGGTGAGACATATTGGTTAACCGGGGCATCCGCTAAGTTGACTATATGAAAAACATGTGGAGATATAGACAGTCGGCTTTGAGGTTTCTTGAAAGGTCCCATCGACCTTCGATGACTCGCTTGTTGAACTTGAACGATCATCATCCATGAGGTAAAAAGGTGTTGGAACGTAATCCGAACGTTGATTACTGTACCCACATTCTCAAAACACTGCGCAAAAATTTACCCAACACTTGGCAATATATATGATACTGTCCACATAAATATTGGGTAGAACAGTAGAATATGTATAAAATATGGTCGAAGTATGCAATTGAACATAATTTTGACCAAAAATTGTGTGGAGAGTGTTGCTAGACCTCTATATATGCTCTCAGTGTGCATAATTATTATGCCTAATGGAGCTACGTTGAAAAAAAAACCCTCATTATCATGGTTAAGATATAAAATATTTAATTTAATAGATTGTACAACAAAAGTCATTTAATTGATCAACCGTTTTGCCCTTTATCTTTTCCTAGTTTTGGGAGGTTCATATTCTAAATCATATTCCTCTTCTTTGGTCGCATATCCATCCCATCAGTATGTATTTTTTTTTCAAGCAATGGTCCGCTATAATCAGGTTTATATTTCATTTGTGCAATATATGTAATTATTATCTATATGGGAGTTTTAAGCCGTACAATATTAAGCCATATTGTACGGTTTCAATTTTACGCTTGCGCAAAGCAGTAACCAGCCTTCTGGTATATGTAAAGATTATAATAATTATATTGGATGGCTTCATTTCATGAAATACCGGGAATATTGCACTCGTTAGGGCCAATATTGCCCTAACTCGTGCAATATTCCCTGGTATTCCATTTATTGCCATCCAATATTATATAAATGTATCCTCTTTACATGGACATGCTATAACAACAGCTTTTAGATGAATCATGCTTTTACCATATTTGAATAAAATGAATTTAGTATTTTCTTTTATCCCATGCACAGGTTTTCCATCCAACATCGCGGGAACGTGTACACCTGAGCAGACGTGTAGTGGTCAGTGTCCATGGACCGAACGGAGCAAAAGTCGAGCCCCTCTCTGCCACTGTGACAAGGATTGTCAATTCTACAACGATTGCTGCAAAGACCATTCACAATGCAGTCGCTACACAACTTACACCAGTGGCACCACGCCACCAACGGCCACTGGGGAAAACGTCTCTGCAGCCTATACTTGCGTCAAGCTCCCGAAATATGTGGACAAAAAGGCGTGGCAGGTTATCAGTGCGGGAAGGGTGGAGAACATGGACCATGGACATTACATAATCGCCACATGTCCGACAAGAATGTCATCAGACGTTGGGCGGAATTACCAAAAAATGTGCGAGAATGAGAACAAGGATATAATTTTGAATACACCTGTTTATGACTACTGGGGAAGGACATATAAGAATATGTTTTGTGCGTTATGTCATGGTTTGAATATAAGAGACATAAAATCTTGGAACGTTGAGTTCTCAAATTGCAATTCGTCATTCAACAGTACTGAGCTATGGGCGGCCAGACCTCAAGAAAGGACTTCGGGTATGCCGGGTGGTTTTTCGGAATGGGTGGCACTCGCAGCCAAGCACTGTCTTATAAGCGTTACCGAGCCAGCAGATACGACACCTCTACGGCGGTGCTTTCCAAACCTCGTATCGGAATGCCCAATTGGATTCCCTGATCAGCGAATCCGGATGCTTTGTCAGAGGTATCAGTCTGCCATAGCAGCAAATGGAATATATTACAGGAACAAGTACTGCGCTCAATGTAACCTAGATAGACAGGTGCGATGTAACATTGTGCGGTTCGTTCCATCTAGCATCAGGTTCTATTCCTTGAGAATAGTTGCCGATTTTGCGAAAGGTGACTACTACGTCATCAACCACGAAGGTGAACGATCATTGGGATTTCCACCTTGCCCGAACCAGGATCAAATATTTGATATTTTTCTTGAGAAATGTCGCGTTGTAAACTGTGCCAAGGGATACCTGACACCCTTTGGTGACTGCATTAAGATTCCGTCGACGATACCGACATCTTGCGGGGCTGTAAAGAGATCGAAGAGTTTCCGTATCGAAGCGCAGATTGCAAACAAGTTCGCATTCACTTCCAATGAGTGTTCAGATATGATAGACTGGTGGCTTACGTGTGTTTTAGAAGCAAGGAAAGCGCGACCATCTTTCACTTTGAATGATCTCGTTGGAACATGCTCTGTTGATGATTTGTACCGGGTAGCCAATATGTCCATTACCGTCAAGAATAATAGCAATCCGTGGGTGACATGGTCGTTGTTGGGTCTCATTGAATCATTCAAATCACGTCTAGAGATGCAGTCAATGCCATGTCACACACGTAGCGTCGACTTCCAGCAAGGATGTCTGAACCTTCAACGGGATCTCATCGGAGAAGGAAAGTGTCGGGATGTCACCATGAATTCCACCAGCTCTGCCGAATTTAATGTCACAGGAAATCAGACGCAAATGACGACAACTCTCAATGTGAACTACCAGGCGAAAATACTCCGTAATCTAATATACGTAACGAGTTTCAGAGAAGAAGGCAATTACCTGCAAACGGAACAGCGAGTCATGGCATGTAACCGGCTTGCATTAGATCATGTGCCCTGTCCTGTAGATTCAGCTCCGTACAGTGATTTCGTAGTCGTTCCCATGGAGAATGGAAGGGAACGACTGAAATATCTACCAACGGAGAAAGTAATCAAAGCGAATCAGTACGAGATTACAGCCAATGGAACAGTTCTGGTGTGTCATGGTGTCCTCGGCAACACATCAGCGTCTGTCTCTCAGGAGAGGGTACCTATCTTCAGCTTCTCCTCGGCAGAGATCATTGTCAGCTGCTTTGGATTGGGACTGTCTCTCATCAGCATGCTCATAACGTTCACGACCTATCTCGTCTTTCCATCGATGCGGAAACTTCCCGGGAAGACCGTTATGTCACTGATCATTGCCCTCTTCGTCGGTCAAGGGCTTTTCCTGTTCGGGGTCGGAGAGACGCAGAATGATACCATCTGCCTCGTCATAGCCATCATCCTGCACTACGCATGGCTCAGTGCTTTCACCTGGACCAACGTCCTGGCCTTCCACCTATCGCAGAGCCTCGGTACAAGAGCTGGATCCATGCGGAAACGTTTCGCGATGGGTTCCCAAATCTCCAAGACATTCCTCCTGTACTGCGCGTACGGCTGGGGAGCACCTCTCGTAGTTGTTCTCATCAGTATCGCGGTGGACTTCTGGAGCGATGCCCACTTCCATTATGGAACCAAAATGAGCTGTTGGATTACAGGAGGGCTTGCGAATCTCCTGGCTTTTGGAGTACCTGTTGGTTTGACGTTGCTGGTCAATGTCGCTATGTTTACTAATATTGTGAGTGGATTCCTGTCGAGAAGAACGCCAACGAGTGGGCATGGTGGGCTGGATGATGAGAGACGGAGGAGGAGGAAAAGCAAAAGAGATACCATGGTTTCCTTTAAGGTTTGTGATTTGAAATTTCTTCCTAGAGAATGTTTTTTTTGTGATTTAATCTTTTAAAAAAAATAGATGAATGTCAGAAAGCAGGTAGTGGTTAATGAAGAGACAAATACAAATCGATCTACATTAGCGTATGTGAATTTTTCAAAAATCAATAACCACAAAGGCTTTTCACATGCTAAAGAAACCGAAATTAAACCTGGTAACAGTACTGTATAAACAAACTGCGAAATTAAAGAGCTGACATACAAATTGAGGCCAGGATGAACTGCAAAATGAAAAATTGATAGGAAGCCGGAAGTTGTTGTTAGACAACTTAAGTAAATATTTCAAAATGGCATCTAAATTTTGTTTATCAATTTTCTCCATATCACTCCAGATCGCCTTATTAATGGGCTTTACGTGGTTGTTCGCTTACATCGCAGCGTGGGCAGCCATCACGGTCCTATGGTACGTGTTCATCTTACTCAATAGTCTTCAAGGAGTCTACATCCTCACGGCCTTCACATGCAACAGAGGAACCTGTAAACTATGGAGCACTAAAGTCAACAGGTAGGGAGCAAAGGTGATATTGATTAAATCAAATAGGAATAAGATTAGAATGATACAACCTATATTACAATTGCCATCTCGTGAGAAATTAAGGAAAGCATTATTTACATGTTAAACATGGGCCCTTCAACAGGCAGAAACATATAGGCTTTTATTAGGCAACTTCTAATGTAAATGAAGCGCCTCTCAGACAGCAAGGCCATAAATAACATCTCGTATGCTGGATCCATGACGCGTAATGGTTTTAGCTATCCTCCACTTGCTAACATAGACACAAACATTGACACTTCTATGTTATTAGGGTGGCACAAAAAGTCAAGACATCTTAATAGCAAGAAAAGGAGAGCTAAGATAATATCGTGCAATTGGCCCCTACAACACAAAATAAATTGTTTGATGATGAAGGCAATTTCAAGAGATGGCGGTATTACATTTTGCGGTTTGCTATAAGATGGAAGATGCCCCCGTTGCTTGAAACCGATCATGCAGTTTGAGCAATTTTATAGCAACATGTCTCTATTTCTATTACAATCATAGAGGTATGTAACAGAGAGTATAATATTCTCTGGGTCAGAATATTCATGAGCTTGTCCGTGCGTGCCAGATTTCACTCTAAAGTATTTTAATACTCTCTGCTATATACATCTATGATATATTATAATACAGTTTTAGCAACGGATCTTTTTGCGTATACACATTTGGAAAGACTGACATATCTTTTTCTTGCATCCCCTCATCCATCTTTCTTTCCAGGTTCCGTGAGAGGTGTTCCAAGATGGCAACTCGTACTACCCACAACTCACGATCGAATAAACTCCTGAATTATCCTAAGCTTTTTTTGTTTGTTGTTTATATTCGGGTTTTTTTTTTCACATAATACAGAAGATATTGAATAACTTTCTGCTCTGCCGCAAAGGCGATTTTTTTTCTTACATCTATTTGCTTCTTATACCGTTACTCTCTCATGCTTTCCCCTTCTTTTCAGGTTCCGTGAGAGATGTTCCAAGATGGTAACCCGTACTACCCACAACTCTCGATCGAGCTGCCATCATCGGTGCATCAGAGGAGACGAGAGTCGCGATCAACTCAGCGGTGACGTATGTCCGGCGGAAGAAGCTGTTGAAGAGTGCAAAGGTCAAGAAGATGCAGAACTGGTTCCCGACAAGGACCCTGAACCTGAACCTGAACTATCAAATACACCAGTCTGAGACATGATGATAATGTGTGTATCAATGAAAACATCGTTGCGCTGATCGAAGCTCGAGCTGTCGAGCGAAGATTACATGACAGGGAAATTCCTTCCGGGTTAGAATCCGACAGAGCACCATCCTGTCTTTATCCTTGCCGTTAAAGTCAATGGAACAGTCGTTTTTTAATGAAAATCCTACCACCGGATAAATCTGACTTGTTGGCAAAATACTTAGCTGAGAACTCGCCATCTTCTGGAGACTGGTCTGTTAAAAAAAAAACATAATGGTTGGTGCTTATCAGGAATCTACGGACATGGTTGCTTGGATAGAAAAATGTCCCCAAAGGTTGGTGGATCTGAAGCGTAAGGAAGATAACCAGTACGTAACGCCGGAAGCATTCGTCAAAGCCTCAGGGTAGCATTGGGGATCTGAGGACAATCGCTCGCTGTCTGAAAGCTTTGTGTGACCATAGAGATACGAACAGCAGTCAATAGTTCAGGTGCCACTGGTTGTGCCATCATTCGTATGTTGAGCAACCAAGTGATTATCAATTTTGGTTAACGTACTAAAACAGTGAGTTCCAAATGAAAAAGCGAATTACTCCTGTTCTTTGCCTTACTAATATTGTCAATCAATGAAGACTGGAATAGATGCCAAGGTAATAGACATGTGGATCTTAACTGGCCAAGAGCATGGAGAATATACAGAGTGCATGGAAGCAGAATACGTCTAAATATCAGTGAAGGAAGATACAAGAGTGGAAATCGTTATAACGAAATATTTCAAAAGAAGGACTGTTACAGCCCATTTTCTGTAGGCCTAAGCCTTTCCCGTTCCCCTGGTAATTCAGTACCCGAACATGCCTTGCCCGACTGGCTCCGGTACATCAAAATAATGAGGAAAACAGGGCCTCCATCGTGACCATGAACAAAACAAAAAGACATGCTGACGAAATGAAGTATGCAAGTTCACATGTTGCTTGTTTTGTTTTTGTTGGTTGATTGCTTAGTCAGCTCTAATATACAGGTATATGGAAATATGTGTTCGACTGTTGCCCTCCCCCCTNACTTGAGAACTTAGAGACAGACGGTATGAGATAAAATGTACAATTCTAGACAAGAAATATAACAGCAACGAAGTGCTGTTATAACGCCAATATATGAGGAAGATAGTACTGGCGGATCTTTACCCTAGTCTGATAGTAGAGACATTGACCTCACAAGCAAGAGAGGATCATGTTGGGATTACTTCCTAAACCGAGGCTAAGATCATGATGACAAGGAGGAGGAAGGGCGGGTGAATTTAATCGTTTGCTGAAAAGTGTCTTACAATAACGATTAAGAACTAGTGTGCGGAAGAAAATTACATCTAGACACACGAAGAGACAATAATTATACTTGAAATAATTTACAACTACCGCCAATCGATGAACGATTGAAACAAGTGCCTGGATGAACAACCCTGTGTTTTTTATGTGAATAAATATGATAGTAATGATAATAATTTATGCAATTTATGCGGCAGCCCATGTATCCACTCTGCTGAGTGCTCAAGGCGCCTTTGTATTTTAATCACCCTGGTTTAATAGCCCGGCGTACACCACCGCACTTTGGGTTTCAATTAATATATTAGGTACTCATTACCAGGGTTGAGTGCAGCACAATGTTGATGAATTTCTTGCTGAAGGAAATGACGCCATGGATAGGATTCGAACCTACGATCTTCTGGTTAAAAAGCGAGAGTAAGAACCACCAAACTTCGGCGCCTCCACAAAATACGTGTGTGTACGATAAAGATATAATTGAAAATTGGGGGTTTTCCAATACATTATTTTAGTTAAGAAAGAGGCTTTACGTGGCGATATGAGATCAGTGGAAGAGATATAACTAATTTATACTGATCCTCAGCAAGAGTTGTGTACAAAGTTCAGAACTTCGGAATAGTATTTTTTTACAATCTCCCTTTATATTATCAAATTTTTGCTGCTCCACCAAATCATAAATTCTGCTCGCAATCATTTTGTTTTTCATTATGATCACCACTACCCCCATAACCATGCATGATGGCGAATATTTACAAGGGCTTTAAATCCTGATGAAGCCATCGACAGGGCGGCGCCATAATTTTTCAGCAAGCGTTGATTAAGAGGATTTCCTAAGCCTACAGCTCTCTGATCCAATGTTGGAACATGTGTACGTGTGTCTCCGGGAAATAAAATGGCTACTTTGGGGTGCGGTCTCACGCGACCCGGGTTTAAAGTTAAAGGGATGTGGGTGCAAAACGGGCCGCCCCCCCCCCCCCATTTTTTTCATTCCAATGATAATGAAAATAAAAGCAACATAACATATAGAGCGCTTAATACGAAATAAGTGTACCCAAGCGCTTGTAACACCACTACCAAATTTGAAGCATCTCTTCATTCGAGGGATTTCTTCCTGCTGATATCCATTCATATTCCCTGGGTTGAGTGCAGTACAATGGTGACGAATTTCTTGCAGAAGGAAATTAAAGCTATGGATGGGCTTTGATCCATTTGGTTGAAAAGCGAGAGTCAGAGCCAATGCCTCAGCACACGTTCGCTGCAAAAAGGGTGATTTTGTTATATGATATCATGATATCATATTATTTTTCTTGGTTACCCCTAATTGTCTAAGATAATCTATCAGAAACCCTACCTCCACAAAATATAGAATTATATGTATTGACATGATAAAGAAAATGTGAATCTATTACAGTAATTGGGTCGCGGGTTCGAATCACACCCATCATTTCCCATGGCGATAATTTCCTTCAGCAAGAAATGCATCCACATTGTGCTACACTCAACCCAGGTGAGGTGAATGGGTAACTGGTAGGAATATTTATTCCTTGAAATGCCATGTACGCTGGTGTACTCCGGGGTAAATCCAGGGTAATAATAATGCAAAGCGTCTTGAGCACTCAGCAGAATTGATACGTGCACTATATAGATGACATCTATTCTTATTGCCTATTGCTTCATTATTGGTGTACAAACCGCTGGTTACTCCTGCGTCAGTTTTCATCCCTGCCATACGGTATTACTGTCCTCTTTATTGATACACAGCTGTATGATTTATGACAGGTGTCTATAATGAATATGTCGTATGACACACCCATATCTGTAAAATATTCAATTGTCATCTTTCTCCCAGTTTACCTTAAGCTAGTTTACATCCAAAAATAGATGTTGCTATTTTTGTTTTTGGGTAGCCCTACTAGTACAGAGATTCACTTCTCTGAAAGGAATAATATTGATTTTCATATTGTCTCTTTGTTGCATAGATAAATTGGGAAAATGTAACCAATGTTGTTTGAAGTATGGACAGAAGAACATCATAAGTCTGTATGTAGGAAGGACGATTTTAACCAATAGCGATAGTAATCCGTAATATATTTTCTTTGAAGAAGTGGAAATACCTGTTTTTGTTTATAGATTTGTTTTTTACTTAGCGATTCTTGTTTGTAAATCAGATGTTCAATTTTGTAATCCCTCACTTTCGAGTATTTCGTTTGTGTTTTCACGAAGTGGCGGGTAAATCGGGTAAGAGTAATTCGGTCCGAAATGGCCTTTTTCTTCTATAGAAAACGGCTTTCCTTCTCAAAATATCAAGCATTTGAATAGGATTTCCTTTGAATTGTTGATATGCTAGAATATTATTTGTGCAACATTTACCTTAGGCTCTACCAATTTTACCAGGGAGTTTTCCGTTTAGAACTGGCATCTCTCTGTCAGATTTACAGAAATCTCATATTTAGTAACGGGAAAGAAGAATCTTCCAGCAAAGGTTTAGCATTCATTTCTCACGTTATTGGTGGTATGCCTAAATCCACGCGGAAAGCAGTGCGCCGCCGTCCTGGGGGTGTATCGGAAAGTAATGTGAAACCACCCGAACTAACCAAAAATCGTTCTCAACATTTTACTGAACGAGATGAGCTTGAGCTCAATTCATATTTGTCGGTTCTGGCGTCGTTTGTTAATGAGTTATATGCTCCATATTGTCGTAAGGATGTCTAAACCCATGTTAACCCATTTCTTAAATTCCCATATAGGCATTGGACATTTGCACAGCCCAGACACCACCCTGCCTCTATAAGCAAGTAAAGAATCAATAACGTGATGTAAACGATTCATCTTGCAAATTTCTCAAAGAATTAAATCAAAGTTGGCATATCGAGAGAGTAAAATGCTAAAATGAGGATCACTATAATTATAATTGTACTGATCTGATTGTTAGTGACAAAATTGTGTGAGTAGAAAACATATATCTTTTTTTTTGTTGTATTATATATTGTACGATAAATAACTTTATAATATGACATCATCTTTTTAACTAACATTTGAGCTATTTGACATTGTTTGGGATGACTTGTAGAGTCGACTATTAGGAGAAATATATCAGAAAACTTGGAATCTGAGTAGATTAGGCTAACGACTATTCCCGAGATTAGTGTTTGTCTCTTTGACTGGAGACTGAGATCCAACTGTTGCAACTGATAAACTAGACTCGCCAATTAGAATATTTAAGACCTGTCTTTTCAGCTGCTCATCTACAGTAATGATCTGTCATTATGGAGACGACACTGTCTCACAATTCCGACATCCATCGGGAGGTTGAACTTGAACTTTGTGAAATTCGCGGAACGCTAAGATTATACGCAACGATTTGTTGTGATAAAAAGTTCGTTAACCAATTACGATTTAGAACAATAGTGTTTCTTAAACTACGCATTGAAGATCATTATGATGAGTAATTGTTATTTCCTTCATGAAAAGACATGCGACCGGACGCAAAGAAAGTCTTAAATATTTCATGTTTATTGATTATGCTTGAACCTAATTGCAAAACTTTACAAACAATCTTAAAAATCCTGTCTACTAGTTCATTTTATTTATTATACGTAGAATTAGATTTTATAAATATCATAAATATAATTTGCAGCTGAGATTTTGTCTTTGCAACCTGGAAAACATTAAGATAAAACAAAAAAGCTCTTAATGAATATAGAAAATGATAAAAACAACAATGTTGGGCATAATTTATAGATGTGGCATATTATACTAAACTTTTAATCTTCATTCAAGTAACCGCAACCAAAAATAGAGTTGGCTTACGTTCATTAATTACGACTTACGTACATTTTCTACAATTATACATTATTTTAGATATTCTGTTCTAACGCTTTAAGAACAGTTGAAATATCAAACATTGTAATTTCATTGTTGCTATATTTTTTCATTTTATCTTAGCAGTAGGGGCAATTTTATAGGTCAAATCAGGTTTTGTCCATTATTTGTAGTATACGGCAGTCGATCAAAGAAGGCTGGTTTTTAAAACTACAAATATTGATTGATAAAGCGACAACATTTAGTTTAGACATGCTTACAGAAGCGAGGTATAACTTAAAGTAATGTATTTTCTCTTTTGTAATAATCATTCGTTTTTATGTCAACACGCATACTTTATCAAAACAAGCGGATAAAGATTATTGTTTAGTTATTTTACAGAATGAAATGTAGAAACAAAATAATATTGCTCATTCTTGATTGAAATCTGATTTCTCACAATCAATAGAAATCAGCATTTATGACTTAATAATAACTTTTACGAGCCCAAACAGTGACTTCATTATAACGTTGCCAAAAGTTCCGTCCCGTCATGCCAAGAACCAGTTCTATTTTAGGCAGCTCAATAGGTAAACTTTGGCAAATGATTACCTCGTGATTAGGGTGTGATTATCACAAAATATCACGCTGATTTATGAATTGATAACTCCGATTCAATAATAGTAACGCATTAACTATATCAAGAACTTAATTGGAGGTATTATAGAGAGAAAAAAGCATTACATTTTCGCTATGAAAGATTCAATGATCAGTTTATATAAATCAGCAGACGCCCAAGCTCGTTCATTATCGTAGGTTATGTGTTCGAACCTCAGCCACGTCCCTCGGAAGGTGTTAAAAGGACAGATCCATGCAAGACTTGACAATAGGGAGAAGTTTACATCCCAAAAAACGAAATCGATAGGTAAACAAAGAAAATGTTAAAAATCACTCTTTTTCCACGAACGTTCAATGTGGGATAAATGGAATATCCCTCCTTTAAGTATGAGCAAGGAGGAGGGAGGATGGCCCGTTAGATGGATAAGATACAAACGTTTGGAAATTTGGAAAATTACTTAGTAAGATTTATTGACATAAAAAAATCAATATTTTGTTCATATAATGAAATAATATAATTCTATACATTTGTATTATCTGACGAATCATTATTCCCATGCACTTCACGCATGGGTTGCCTTTGATATTTAGAACCAATCTTAAACTATGCCCGAGAATCCAAAAATTATTAGCTCTTGTGACGTATAATTGAACCGTCATGATTTGAAAATCATGTGAGATGCTGGCTCCTTGGGACCCTCCGAGCTGCCTTGAGACTTTTTGAACTTTCGGTCCCGTGAAACCTGTCGGTGGCAACATATATCAAAACCACTTAGATATCAAAGAAAAAATATTATTAATTAAGATGTGCCTAAAACTGGTGTGTTACACAAGCTGTTGCAGCTGTCAAATCAAGGGCGTTTACTTGTGCGTCATATTATATATACCGGGTATTGGCAGCAATTTGATGTCATCTAGAGGTAAATTGACATGTATAGGCTTACCACGAATTCCATTGTTCTGTTTATGTGATATATTGATTATCTGGTTATATCGTATCGATGGATTTTAGGCGTTGCAACATATTATTAACCAATCGTTGGTAAAAAGCAAAAGAATTGTTGACATTAGCTGGTATTTATAGTTACTGAATTTATATGGAATAGAGAAAACCATGAAATAAAATGCTCAATGAGTGACACCCACATTACATTGAATTTATTTGTCCCTTTCCTCTCAGTAAAATTGTGTGTGTTTT
>BQKZ01004037.1:48000-66235 GCA_036244855.1 Temnopleurus reevesii
CCCCCCCCGGCACCCCTTAAGGCCACCGCACACTACTCGACTTTTAGTCGTAAGACCCTAAGACCAATTTTGCAACTGCTGAAACAAGCTACAATACGTCGTCTAACGACGAGGTACTTGATACTTGATACTTGAGAAGGTGTTAGGCAACAATTATTTTGCCGTGATGCAGTGTATTAAAGCGTATTTCAGTATTTCAAAAATTGGTCTTAAGCCTCTTACGACTGATAGTCGTGTAGTGTGCGGTGGCCTTTATAGTTACGACTATACCGAAGAATATGACGATGATACTGGTGATAATTAAATGATGGTGATACTAAAATAAAAACGAGAAAAGGAAGAAAAAACCCCACTCCCGTTTCAGCCGTCCCTTTGGGAAGGGGCGTGATTTACTACCCACCCACCCCTTCCCCACTCCAGCCCCCTCCCCTCTCCCAGGCACGTCTACATCTCGGGCTGTGTTTACGTTTTTGCGATTTCGCGCGGAAACCCATCGACACACGTGTTCCCCCAATCAACTGGCGCGCTGTATGTATACAGTACACTTATCAGCTGTATCATATCACCGCGCAGTAGTGCAGTATACTTCGCGGTGCATTCAAATAAAGATGGCAACCCTATTTTCATACTTCACGAAGATACCCAGCAAAAAAGCAGAAAAAACCTCACCGAAGGCAGGTGACCAAGCCGACACCAATAGATCCGTCTCACCAAAAGAGAATGCAAAGGAGAAATCAAAATCAGAATTTACAAGTGAGTATAAATAAGGCCAAAAAGGTAAAGTCCGTTGTTGTACCTAGCCGGTGCAAGGGCGATCAAACTTTAACAGTGCAGGGGAACAATTGCAGAATACCCCACCAGTGGTATTTTAAGTAAGTAAATGAAATGTTGAGGGAGTGACAATAATAAGAAAAGGCCAAATCGTGAAATAAGCCACCTGTCCACAGTCTAAAGTTAGTTTTTGTTGACGTCAACGTCTATGGAAATGATAGACAGAAAAAGCTGACTCTCATGGAGGGGTTTTTTAACGATTTCTGACCTTTGGTGGTGCCCCCTCCAGAGAGTCAGAAAACGACCCAATTCAGCGTGTAGTGCAGGTTGGTGAAACGATAATACACGGCGTCTATGGGAGTTGGGGTGCTGCCGCGCACCCTCACAAAAATCAGCTTATTTGAGGTGTTTAGAATCTAAACTTGGGTATGAACGCGAAGAAAAATATATAATCTTTAAGATTACCTTGAAGGTTTCCAAAAAAAACTTGAAGTTCTGTGTTTTCCGCGTGAAAATCAGAGGGTACCACAACAACTTCTCGATCCTCATTGAATTTTAAACGTATGAACGTCAGCCAATCACAGTCGTCTTTCTATATATCGAATTAATATTCTTCTTCTTCTTCTTCCAATGTGAGTACATTCCTCTGGAAAGAGTAATATCGTACTTTGTGCGGTGCTTGTGTGTCGTGTTGTATTATTGAGCTCCAAATTAGACTTTATTTATACAAAAGTTTGTGCTGAAAGTGCTCCTTGTGCGAGTAAAAACGGACTCCTCCTTCTAGTCCTNGAAAACCTCACCGAAGGCAGGTGACCAAGCCGACACCAATAGATCCGTCTCACCAAAAGAGAATGCAAAGGAGAAATCTTCTGCAAGTCCTCCATCAAAGGCAAAGTCAGAATTGACAAGTGAGTATAAATAAATAAGGACAGAGTCAGATATTCAAAGAGGTGTTGTTTGTACTGTAGTCTGTAGACGACAGTGCAGTACTAAACTAAGGGGGTGTTGTTCAAAATCAACTGCAGATCAACTGCAACTTTGAAAATTGTAACTCGCATTTTCATTCGCGCACGGTACGCACATTTAACAAGACGCGCATGAAACAATAATTTTGATTGGCGCATTCCGATCAACTGTAACTTGCGATTAATTGCAACTTTTGAGCAACACCCTCTAAGTTAGGTCTGCTGACCAAGTTCTAAACCGGGCCTCTAAACCAGCTAAACTATGGTAAATTTAATAATGGTTGGAGAACTAAAATGTTGAGTGAGTGACAGTAATAGGAAGACAAGGCCAAATCGTGAAATAACCCACTTCTCTAGCTAGTCTTGCACTGTTCTTATTACCTTATTACCTTATCTTATTACCAGATGTACTGGAAAAATGCATGGATCTGCAGTCGAGTTTCCAGGTCTATCTGTCATCCGACTCGTATCTCGTCACAGGTTTTATACATTCGAGAATGTGTCAGTGACAGTGTCATGCATCAGGGGATGCAGGTTCTACTCATGCTCTGACCAGGGATGAATATATTGATAGTCAAGCCAGTACTTGTCTAGTTTGGTTTTGAAGGAGTTGACTGATTTGGCATTAACTACCTCAGATGGCAGGGAGTTCCAATCTGGTACCACTCTATTTCCAAAGGCATTTGCTCTGACATTAAGTCTGCTCCTCTTCTGGAAAAGCTTGTATTGGTGACCACGTGTAGCCTCAACAGTGACTGCTGAGAAGGACATATATCTCTGTAACTTCTATTTCATTTGTGTGTGAAGTCCGGAAATGAAGACTTGAAGGAGGTCTCCAGCTCCAGCTGCTAACGAAATGAACGCAAAAATGGCAAAGACTAAAACTGGCTCTTTTTTAGCACATCTGTACGTAGTGTTAACACTGCATGTTGGTTATAATTGACAAAAAACCTGGTCTCGTTTGAGGAAGAATTCTGATTTATTAGTCCCCATATGGCTTTGTATACTGTACGACAGAGAATGGGAGGCCTAATACTAATAGATGTAAATTTTTTTGCATGCTCTTTGCACAAAGCTTGTTCTTGACAACCCAAATGTTTGCTCGACATTTTTTTTTTAGCAAGTAATTTATGCAAACTGGTAGATAAAAAAATTCATTGCATTGGAGGAGTTTGTATACAATTTCTGACATTTATCTTTTGGTAAGACTTTCATGGATTCATATGCACCCCGGCCACTTCATTTTGAAAAAAATGAATTTTGCAGAAAACCCTCTCAAATTATAAATATGAAGGGTAAGGCCTAGGGGGAAGGGGTAGCTAGGAATAGCTCTTTGAAATAGTGTTTGACATTTTTTGACATTGTCACTACTCCAGAGAGCTATGGAGTGGATACCATCTCGCCTGTGTAGCAGAGGGAAAGGTGATTTGAATTGAAAAGCCCCCCAAATAACACTTTTCGATTCACCAATCCCAATTTTATAGGGCTGGCAACTTCGGTTAGGTTCCAGCACACCCTTTCCTGTACAAAAGACAGTGTTCGGCAAATACCTTGAGTAGAATGGTAATATTTTCTCTTCTTTCCCTCTTACCTAGCAAACAGGTTGTTGACAGTCCAATTTTAATGACAATGAAGACCAATGACCTCTGTTGTAATCATCCGGCTCGGGATAAAGGGTCGATTTTTAGAGGTTTTTTGACCACTTCGCAATCGTCATCCGTGATTCAGAGAATTATAGACCGTGCATGCATTGAGCGAGATGCACGGTCTGTAGAGACATCTCCACCCTAGGAAAGTGTACTAAGAAGGATAGAAAGAAAGGTTTGGTGCATGTTCAGTTCTTTGGTGGCAACGCATGCACCATAGTCCTAGAGATACAATCTATTTTCATTGAATTGTATTGGTTTTATGTTGCAAGACCCTGTAATCTTTTCTTACAATCTTTTCTCCATCAGATGGCCATACAACGTTCATCCCTGGTGATCTGGTCTGGGCCAGGTTAGAAGGCTACCCCTGGTGGCCGAGCCTTGTTTGCAACCACCCCACCCTAGGGAAGTGTACTAAGAAGGAGAGAAAGAAAGGCTTAGTGCATGTTCAGTTCTTTGATGACCCTCCTAGTAGAGCATGGATCAGTGATAAGTAAGCACATTCTCATCTTTTGCATATTTGCAGGATTTTTTTTTTTTTTAATATGTTTAAGGGCAATTGGGGGAGGGGGAGGGGAGAGCACAAATTATGTCGAAAGGATTGTCAGATAACACTTTTGGCAGTCGTCAATGTTTTGATAGTAATTTTATATGCCAATTTTCACTTGCTTAAGCCCCAGTCCTATAGAAGCCCAAATTCAAGACAATTCAACATGATTTTGAGTCTAGTTGAGTCCGCTGTGATATGATCTGAGTTAAGTATCCTCATTTGTTCAGGGGCAGTTAATCAGGTTAGTCTGGACAACAATTTTTGTTGAATTCCGGGCTTCTGTGTGACTGGGGCTTTAACATGCATTACTGTTGCAGATTTTTTGCCTTGTTGCATTATAGTAAATGTTTTTCCTTTTGAATTTTCATTCATTCATTTCATTCATGGTATTTTACTGACTCTGAGAGACTGTTCACTAACGCTCTCTAGTGTTTTAAAAACTCATTACAAATTTAAATTGTATGTGATAAACACTTCCATTTGTGCAAGTCAAAATTTCTCTTCTGAGTGGCACAATCCTGTCATTGGCATGCTCTNTCTGCCACTTGGTTTCCCATTCTTGTAGGTGGTTAAGGTCTTTTTGGAGAGTGTCTGCGTCAGCTTGTGAGGTGATGCGTCGATAGAGGAGGCAATCATCAGCAAACATCCGCACTTCTGAGCTCACACATTCTGGCAGGTCGTTGATGTATACCAGGAAGAGAAGGGGGCCGAGCACTGTCCCTTGGGGGACGCCTGATGAAACTCATAAGGTCAAGGTGACCGAGCTCGATACCTCAACACGATGGCGACGAGAAAGTACATCGCTCTCGTTATTTGCATATAATGAATATTCATAATCGATCAGCTATTTTAGGTCAAAGGTTAATCGTCAGCCAATCAGGGAAAGTCTTTGATTTTAGGTTCAATCGAACTTGTTTACAAGAGAAGTTCGATGACCGTGCCACAGATATCGCCCTAATATTTGATTTTACGCATTGAAATGGTTCCAATAAAGGGTAAGTTTTTCCATCATTATATCATTGTTGAATAATTTTACAATATTTTAGGATTAAAAAAAATAGAGGTTTCCACCCTTTTTCAAGACGTATTTCGTGATTTTTGGTGGCGATGTGTTGTAATTGGAGAAAGGTTGGCCTTGACAGTTATACTATTATAGTTTGAAGCCATTCTAACTTTTGGCCCAATTCAGTAAACATTAATATTTTCCATCTGGAATTTCATATTTTACATTTTGTTCCCTGGGTGAGGTAGTATTAAAATGTAAATGATAAAATTCCAGATGGAAAGTGGGAAGAAAAAAGGGTGCAAATAAATGTGAAAAAAAAGTGAAGAAATGATGCAAAAAACACATGAACACATTTGAAGAGAGCATGTAATTAAGATGAAGAAAGTTTCTTTGAGAATTCCAGATAAGAGTGAAGCAATATTAGAATTTATAAGAAAATATTTGCGTCCCACCCAGCAACATTTCTCAATTTCTTGTAATTTAAAATCAACGTGACACCCATTTATCAAAAGTAAATTTAGATGTGCCTTTTGCTTGATTTTCAATTCAAATGTGTAAGAGGAATATAAGCTAATTCATTGATAGCTCAAGGCTCCAAGGATTATGATAATGGTGGACTTAAAAAGTCAGAGCTTGCATACATCATGATGCATCAACACTGCCACAATGGCACTTCAAAAATGTGTAAACTTATTCGAAAAGAGAAGAGTCGGATGACAGGTAGACCTGCAAACTCGACTGCATGTTTCAAGTACATCCAGTGATGAAGGTAAAGTAATACCTTCCTTACATGAATAAGTTGACCCAACACGACGCACAAGCCCTGTAATCTTTTCTTCTAATTGTCTCCTCCAGATGGCAATTCAACGTTCACCCCCGGTGACCTAGTCTGGGCCAGGCTAGAAGGCTACCCCTGGTGGCCGAGCCTTGTTTGCAACCACCCCACCCTAGGGAAGTGTACTAAGAAGGAGAGAAAGAAAGGCTTAGTGCATGTTCAGTTCTTTGATGACCCTCCTAGTAGAGCATGGATCAGTGATAAGTAAGCACATTCTCATCTTTTGCATATTTGCAGGATTTTTTTTTTTTTTAATATGTTTAAGGGCAATTGGGGGAGGGGGAGGGGAGAGCACAAATTATGTCGAAAGGATTGTCAGATAACACTTTTGGCAGTCGTCAATGTTTTGATAGTAATTTTATATGCCAATTTTCACTTGCTTAAGCCCCAGTCCTATAGAAGCCCAAATTCAAGACAATTCAACATGATTTTGGGTCCAGTTGAGTCCGCTGTGATATGATCTGAGTTAAGTATCCCCAATTGTTTAGGGGCAGTTAATCAAGTTAGTCTAGATGCAACTGGACAAAGATCCCTGTTGTACCCGGCTTTTATGTGACTGTGGCTTTGACATGCATTACTGTTGCAGATTTTTGCCTTGTTGTATTATAGTAAATGTTTTTCCTTTTGACTTTTCATTCATTTCATTCATGGTATTTTACTGACTCTGAGAGACTGTTCACTAATGCTCTCTAGTGTTTTAAAAACTCATTACAAATAAATGTTTTTCCTTTGGAATTTCCATTCATTCATTTCATTCATGGTATTTTACTGACTCTGAGAGACTGTTCACTACTGCTCTCTAGTGTTTTAAAAGCTCATTACAAATTTAAATTGTATGTGATAAACACTTCCATTTGTGCAAGTCAAAATTTCTCTTCTGAGTGGCACAATCCTGTCATTGGCATGCTCTAAACTCCATTTTTTTATGACAGATGACATGATTTTGTTAGCAAAATTATAAACAAAATAGTGAACGTCGATATCTGAATTTCAAACTGTGAGTACTCATGGTGTTTAAAGGGGAATTACACCCAGACATTTATGTGTAGTCAGTAAATGAAGAAAAATATGATGAAAAAAATGTGAAAATTTGAGCAAAATCGGATAATCCATTCAAAAGTTATGTAATTTTAAAGTTATCATTTCCACCTGTGGTGAGCATCCTTAAATTGGCAACGTATAGCCAAATTAGCATAATCTGTGATGTCATACATGGAGAACTCCTCATTCACTTTGTATATAAATTTATTGAAAATGGATCAATATCATATTTCAAATGAGGATTCAATCCCGTTCTTTCTATAATGCTTGCAGAATTGATTTGGCTATAATATATTTAACCGAAGAAGCAAAATTTTGTCTACTTTTCTAGAAAAAGAGAAAAATGTGAAATGTTATGTACAAAACGAATGGAGAGTTCTCCATGTTGGCAGCAATTTTGTGCCTGTTCCTTTGCCAATTTAAGGAGCCCATGAGGGGTGTAAATCAAAACTTTGAAAATTCATAACTTTTGAATGGTTAGTCCGATTTTGCTCAAATTTTCAGAGTTTTGTCATCATATTTTTCTTCATTTACTGACAGCAAAATAATGTCTGGGTGTAATTCCCCTTTAACCTACCGAAACACTATTCTTATAGGAAAAGTATATGAATGCCTTGTTTGTAGATTCATTGAGAGCTACAACGGAAGCCAAGCCAAGGAGTGTCAGTTTGGCTGTAAGTTCCACACCACCAAGCCTGATGTTCGTCGGGGGATGGATGAAGCGGATGAGGCTCTCAAGATGGGCAGGGAGGAGAGGATGAAGTTGGTGGTCTGTCAAGTGCCATCAGAAGATGAGGAAGAGGATGAGGATGAGATGGAGATTGAAGGTAAGGAAGGGAGAATGAAGGAAAGAATGTGAGTTTCTAAAAGAATGAAATTAAAAAAAAATCTTTAAAAAGGTGTTGAATTAAAGGCTCTTGAATCATCTTTGAGGAAGTAAATTTTCTAAGCTTCTGTTGGTCAGGGTTTGGGGGATGAAATTCCTCATTTAAATGAATATTATCTTATTCGCAAGATTTGTTTTTGTAGAATTTGGACATAATTCTCAATGGCCAGATGTTATCCATCAGATAGAGAAATGAAGTGGTATGCTTCGAGGGGGACGATTTATTCTTGGTATGAATTTTTAAGGTAAATGTTCTCTGGACAAAATATAATGAAATTTTATCTACCCAGGCATCCAGTCGAGCTGTTTTAATATTTTTCTTATTCGTGCATTTTACAGAATAGGAAATAACTGCAGTCAACTTGTCCTATGTTAAGCTTGTCTAAGCAAAATAATTACCTATTACCTAAGACAATGCAATTCTAAGACAAAAATAAGATAAAGCTGTACTATTTACCTCTTCAAATTTTTCCTAAGTCAAATAGATTTTTATGGTCCGAAGAAATTTAACTTCTGTAAAGTTGCTTGAAAAATTAGAGGGTTTTTCATTTGCTACATTACCAAGCGCTGAGTTGAATTAAATCTTACCAACAGGAGCCTCATAAAAAGAAAGATTTTTAGTGCATTGTTTCAAATTCTTATCCACTTCATTTTCCAGACGAAGCTAGTGAAGAAAGTGGAAGTGAGGCAGATGTTACCAGCAGTAGACGGAAACCAAGAGCAGCAGCTAAGAGAGCTAGGAGCAGCCAGAAGAAGAAACGAAGGAGAATCATGGTTGCATCAGACAGTGATAGCTCAGGTAACCTTTCAACCATTTTCATATTGTCACTCCAGTCAAACCTGTCTACAGTCGTCAACCAAAGGAAACAGAAAAAATGGCAGGTTTGACTGTATTTTCTCACCAATTATTCTGTATTGCAAAAGATTGTTTTATGTTTATTATCTACTCGTCCAGCTACTACATCCAGCATATGTGCACTATCCTGCGATACTTGTTCACATACCATCACATGTTTTATTTGATGTTGCTATAAAAACGGAGGCACCACCCTGGTTTGTTTGCAATTACTCTCAAAACAAAGTGTCCTGATTTAAGGAAAATGTAGTCAGATTTATGAGTTGGAAAATATACGCAGAGTTCAATCCTCTGTATTTTTGAAAGGATATTTGGAAATGTCTTAGACTTTCCTCTATGGAATCCTCGTGCTCATGAAGGAGTATGTTTTATTATGTTATCAGCTATGATACGAAAGGTGAGCTAGATTTTAAATGAAGAATGTATTTTTCATTTTCATTTCATTTTATTTCTATCAAAATCACATTAAAAACAATTTACAATGCACATATAAAATATAAAAGGACTCGATAGTGGAAACAACGGGAAAGGCAATAAAGCCTAATAATTAAGTTGCCAACATAAAAAAAGAATTAAATCATACTACATGTACAAGTATGATATAGATGTATGAAAGCACAACAAATGATAAAATGAAATTTACAAGGAATCATATTAATTAAAGTGTAAAATTTAATAAAGTATACATAAAAATTGAATAAAACCCTGACAAACCCGCACAGAAAATAGGGTGTAATACCACTTTGATTAAGGTTTAGTATTGTAATAAGAAAGACTTGTATTTATGCTTCAAAGAATTAAGAGATAAACTCGACTTAATATCAGCTTCTAGATTATTCCAAATTCCAAATTACTTCACATTAACCCAATTTAGGAGACGAGTTCAAGCCTGAGAGTGATGGTGAATCAGAAGGAGGAGAGAGCAGTGAGTTGGATGAGGATGATATATCAGAACCAGAGACTGAATCAGACCCTGAAACACCAAAGGTTTGTTCAGATATGTTATTAACCATTTATGTGCATACCATGCTCCGCAGGCATCCTGTTTGTGACGAACGTACGTCTCTGTATGTGAAAAAATGGGAGAGTCTTCTAATTTGAAATCGAATTACATCTTATATCAATATTCTTCTGGATTTGTTCTTGAAATGATTGAATAAGACTTGATATTTCCTAAGTGAAAAGCGACTTCATTTCTGACGCCTTTATAATCTGGGCTTCTGTAGAAACCTGTCATCACAGACTGAACACCTTGCTCGGCTCCAAAGGGTTAAATATATGACAATTGTTAAAGCTACTTCAAAATAATTGTTTAATTTCCATTCATTGCATATTTTGGTTAAAGGTTAATTGTTAATTTTTTAAACTTTGATTGATATTGTCTGCAGAAAATTTCCATGCAAATATTTATGAAAATCAATTTAATACTATTTCCAACAAATTTGTTAAAGTTTTCTTTCTAATTTGCAAATTTTGGTTGTAGAGGGTCAATTGTTAACCTTTGTAGCTTTTGACCAATTTTATTTGCAGAAAATTGTCATGGGACTTGTTAAAAATGGATTTAAAGTATATCTTAATTGTATGAAAGGATGCATAGAACTTTGATTACTGTATTACAGACAAAATTGGTAGTAAGTTATAAAATCATTCTCATGAAAGAAACATGCTATAAAATTGATGGTAACATGAGGAATATGTTAATAAATTAGGCTTCTGTCGTTTGATAATTAGAAAGCGAGGAAGCGTAAGAGGGGGTCCACCTCAACTGCCACACCCGCCTCTAGACAGACAGGAAGAACACCCCGGAGTGTCCTCGCTCCGTCATCCATGGAACGCCCTGACTCTGCTACCCCACCCTCAAAGAAGGCATTCGGTACGCCGTCATCCACCAGTAGTTCTTCGTCTCAACCTAAAAAGATGTTTGGTACACCGTCCGTCAGCTCATCGACCAAAGCAAGGCTTTCTGCCTTCCAGTCGCCAGCTGTGAGTTTGTTTTCCGGGATTCTCCTTCATTGACAGTAATGTTGATTGATTTTGCAAATCTCAAACAGAGCAGTTGCCCCACAATTGGGAGGTCCCTGTTTCCCTTGTCCATGCCAAAAAGACTTTAAAAAGTAACAAAATTGTTGGGTGTTCCACATTTAAGAGGATAGAACTTCATCCGTGACTGCAGGCTCCCACAATGTAAACAGACAAAAAGAATTAAAATTTTCAATGATTATGGAAATTAGAGTTAATTTTATGAAAAAAATATCAATATTGATATAGCTTTTCATTTATACTCTATAGAACAGGACTTTTTTTAATGAAATTTTTCTTGGATGTTCTTTGTTTGTACTATTTTTATATCTCTGCCATCTTATGATTTTGGCAGAGGAGTAGGCTTATCCTTGCCTCAAGTACTGGTACATATTTCCCACCACAATATAATAAGTATGCATGCATTAGTCACTGTTCAGTGAGAAGTAATACATTAGCTGCATTACCCCAAAAAATTATCAGTGCTTTATATTTGTTTTGTTTTTTCAGCCGTCCCCATCACCAACACCTCCAGCAGATTCAGAAGAATCACGCTTTCCTCACCAGAGATATGATTGGCTCAAGCCCGGCAAGAGAAAGTAAGATCATCACTTAGAAATGATTTGTGATGCTGAAATTGGACCTCCCTTATCCGCCCCTTTTTATTTGGATCACTCTATTGTCCGAAATCACACTTGAAAATATTTTGCCTTTTTTTACCAATACGATTGCTGGAAAAACAAAGATATCTAGCATAGTTACATTCGTGAAAAATGATACAGGAAATCATAAAGTACACTATAAAATAATTGTGTATTGCTGACATCCACAATGGTATAACATTCTTCAAGATTGTATATTTATTTATCAATATTCAGTCTACACTTGTTTCAAACATCATTAAATTTGAAATATCATTGCCTTATACTTCAGCAATCATGGATCGACCTGGAAATGTTGTGGCTAAAAACGTCCCTACCACCTAAAGGGAATTAACTCAAATTCTAGCAAGGAAAACTGAATGTCTTGTGTACTAGAAGGCAACATTACAAAATTTCAAGTTCATATACCATAATAAACTCTAAAATTGTAATATGAGACCCATTTAAAAGTGCCATATAATGCTCATGGCATTCAAAACAAGTATGCATTATGATATCATTGATTGTATAACTAAATAATCAGAAATTATTATTCTTATATTTTTTTATTTCAATTTACATTTTCAGAGACATCAAAGGTAGACCTGAACAAGACCCAGAATACGATCCCAGCACCCTCTTTGTACCCAAGACTTTCATGGATAAAACTACTCCTGTAAGTCATTTTGAAAATTTGGCCAGATTTGGTTTTGGCCTAGATTTATCATACTAATTTGCACAATTCTTTATGCTCGGCAATAAAGCCATATTATTGAAATGTTGCATTTGCGATGTGTTGTAAAGGCATTATTTGAATATTCCAAATCATCGCAAGACTTATTTAAATGTATGTGACCCTGAGAAACTAAGAATATCTGCAAGTACGACTTAATGAAATAAACATTAGCTATCTGTATAGAGTAAAGAGAAACAGTACTCAGAAACCAAGTGGTTTTGAGCCAGGGAAGCAATCATGCTTCACTTGCCCCCCCCCCCCCCAAAAAAAAAATGTATCTTGAAATCTTGAAATAAACTTATAAATTCAGGTGATTCCTGATTTTGCCCAAGGTTTAGAATAATGAACATTGCTATGGTTGAATTAGTTAAATTTTATCTCGATTTTCGACAGTGTTGGCTGTTGCCTTTTCATTTTGTAAATATTTGTTTTTATTTCAGGCTATGAGGCAGTGGTGGGAAATGAAGTCCAAGTATTATAATGCTGTCTTATTCTTCAAGGTGAGTAAAAGGGAAGTTTAATCTTTTTGAAGTCAAAGTATTGAACAATACCATGAAGATAATAACATAATTCTTGCCACAGACAACAGGCAAGATCAAATGAAATCTCACAATACTGTCAATATTGATCTGTTGGACCTGGAATGATGACTTCCGGTTGGAAAATGTATGCATGGGATGTCTTTTGTTTATGGAGAATTTCCTAGATATCAAGGAAACAACCAATGGTGTAATGATAGAAAAATATAAAATTATGGGTAATGCTTATTACATAAGTTTTTAATCTAGAAGCATGTAATAATGAGCATACATGCACAAATGTCCGTAGCTGGAAGTGACCATCCCAGTAAAAAAAAGTTGTTCATTAGAATAACACCCTTGTTTCTTTGCAGATGGGTAAATTATATGAACTCTATCACATGGATGCTGAGATAGCAGTCAAAGAACTTGGACTCATCTACATGAAGGTATGAATAGGAGTTGAATTTAATATTCCTACTGCTCAGTGAAGAAACATTCTGGCTCATTTTGATAAATTACCCCTACTAATCGCCCCCCCCCCCTTGTTTAAGAATTTTGCCAAAACATTTCTATTGCCATTATCATTCTTTTAGATTCAGAGATTAGTGGAATGAAAGAGTTGATATAGGAATAACACATGCCACAGAGGTTTTTTAGTGAATGTGCACTGCTTAGAGGTTGATAACAGTGAAATACAAGACAATAAAAACATAAAGACAAGTTAATAGCAAACTCACTGGGAGTGGAATCAAGAGCCTAAGTGTGTAATCACAAGTTGAATTGTATCTCTATTTACAGGGAGAGAATGCACACTCCGGCTTTCCTGAGATAGCTTTCAGCCGATACAGCGACACGCTGATTCAGAAAGGTTTCCGTGTTGCTAGGGTAGAACAGACAGAGACGCCAGACATGATGCAAGACAGAGTCAAACACAGTAAGTTTATCAAAAAAGACAAATATTGTGTAAAGTGATTTGTACAAATATCACCTGAATTAATAAACTTTTCTAAAGAAATTATGTGTCCAAATCAGTGTCAAGATCATAAAGATATATAGAATGTATTCAAGTGCACTATAGTCGGGTGTAGGTTTGTTTATTTTCCAGTTTGATTAAGTCATTATAAGCAGATGTTTGTTGCTCTTTGATTAAAATCTGTTCAAATGTGTAACTTGTTAATGTTACCCTCTGTTTTTTTATTTGGTGCCATCTTTTTTAATCAACTTGAATCAGCTTTATGCTGCACTGTTGAATGTAAATAAAGCCTTTTCATGCCTTAAAGGTTAAAATTAATTCTACAACAGGCCTCAGGAGGTGTGTAATTTCATGTCTCACATATTATTCAATGTTTTTCGATCATTGTTCATTAAAAGATGAGGTATTTGATTGTATTTTTTTACAGTGAGCAGAGCACCAACCAAATTTGACAAAGTCGTGAAGAGAGAAATATGCAGAATTTCAACTCAAGGTAATCTTCATTCAGTTGTTTCTTTACTTTTTTATTTTCATATTGTACAAATAAATGTATCTATAGATGTGTCTGTATCTACATTTTGAAACAAAATGTTAATTAAAGATGTAAAGAATCAGAAAATTTGGATATTTTAGTTTTCCTTTGGAAGAATATTTCTTCCTTTGCTTCATAGATTCTCTCGCTCCTAATAAACATGCCTTTCGCTATTCTGTACAAAAAATAATTGAGTTTCAGCTCAATAATTTCAGAATAATTTTACAAAAGTTTTAGATTTTCTAGTTTGGGATGTGCAGCAGATCCAAAGACATTTTTTTCTCTTTGTGTACATGCTTTTAAGTTCAAATTTCACATTCTCTCCCTTCCCCCCCCCCCCAACACTCCCCCTCTTTCTTATGCTATCTTTTTATTCCTTTTTTTTTCTTTTCCTCTACCTCCTTTTCATATTTTTACCTTTTTTTCCATTTACCCCTCTCCCTGCAATTCTCTCTCTATCTTTGCCCCTCCCTCTCCCTCTATCTTTTTCTCTTGTACAGCCACAAGAACCTACAGCTTCATAGATGGAGATACATGTGAAGCACAGGGCAGCTATCTTCTTGCTGTCACTGAAAGACAATGCGAAGGAATATCTGGTGGAGAGAGTGTCTACGGTGTTTGCTTTGTAGAGACATCCATTGGCAAATTCTATGTGAGTACTTGTGACAAGTCATTGTTACGGGGTTTCTAGTAGACTTTCAGATATTTTAGGTTATCTTAATGTATAAAAGATGTACAGGAAAAAAAGAAAGACTTGTAACAGGCATTTGACTTAATTAGAGCTTACGTCTATCCATTACACGCTCTGTATATATTGATGTGGTTTCAATGAATTATTTTATATTTAAATAATGCATGTTCCACATAAATGATACTAGAAATGGAATCAAGGAGTTTTATAATGAACAAAATAATTCTACACTGTTGTCTTAACTATAGAATGTGGATGTGTAATTGATTCAACTTTCATTGAGAAAATCTATAAAGTTGGTGGATTCCACTCTGTCTACTTTGTGTTTATACATAAAATGTATGCTATTTGATAAGTATATAGAAAATGATGTGGCATCGTCGTAAAACAGCCCACCCCTCCATAGACTCACCTTATAGTCAGAGAACAGGGACCTCGTATATGAAGATCTCTATAGACTTTTAAACACAAAAAAACATGCAAGGTACTAGAGAGGTGGCTTATTTCACGATATCGCCAATGATGTTATGAATGTGACTCACATGTTGTCAGGGTTATAAATTTATATTGACAATTGTGTCTCCGTCTGTCAATTCTTTTCCTGTTACAGATTGGTCAGTTCCAGGATGACCGTCACAGATCCAGGTTTAGGACCCTGATAGCTCACTACCCTCCATCCCAGGTAATCAAAATCTTCTACTCGTCTTTTAATTTCAACTAAACAAGTCATCTGACACAGGATGCCCGCTTCCGGTTACTGGCAATTGTGCATTTGTTTTCATTTTTGCCAGGTTTTAGATTAAAACCAATATTTGTTTTACAAATTATTTTGTATATACCCTGATATTAACTATCATTGCACCATGCATAACTATTAAAGATAAAAAGGAAAAAAATAGGTAATAATATGAAATAATAGACATAGCATGTTCATTATCTTCCCGCACCATTTGTCATTTCCCCAGCTACAACAGATCTATTTTGACAGTATCATTCAAATCGCTTCTTATTGATAGCGAGAATTTATCAAATATTTTTCATAAGCCACACCCCCTGAGAATCAAGCTTGAATCTGAATTATTTTAATAGCAGCTCTTTTCTGCATAGATTGAAGTTCTAGCTTGCCTCAAAGATGTTCAAAGTGCTTAAGGAAAATAAGCACCTTGAGAAACATAATAATTAGTTTCAATTTTCATCCGTCTTTGTCTCGCCTGCGTAGCAGAATCGAGACATAGGCGCCGCTTTTTCCGACGGCGACGGCGAAGGCGAAATGCTCTAAATCAAAAATCCCTTGCCCGATTTTCGTCAAACTTGCACAATAGGTCCATTGGACAGCCCAAATAGTGCAGATCAATTTTCAGGTCACTGTCGAGGTCAAAGGTCATCTGAGGTCCCAAAATTCTGAAATCTTAACCTGGAAACTTAACCTTGGCTCTCATTTCAAAACCCCTTGCCTGATTTTCATCAAATTTGCACAGGAGGTCCATTGGGTGGCCCAAAAAGTGCAGAGCAATTTTCAGGTCATTATCTAGGTCAAAGGTCCTCTGAGGTCAAATTTCTGAAATCTTAACCTGAAAACTTAACCCCTGCTCTCATTTCAAAACCCCTTGCTTGATTCTCATCAAACTTGCACAATAGGTCCATTTGGCAACCTAAATAGTACGGAGCAATTTTCAGGTCATTATCTTGGTCAAAGGTTATCTGAGGTCAAATTTCCAAAATCTTAACCTGAAAACTTAACCTTGGCTCTCATATCAAAACCTCGTGCCCGATTTTCATTAAACTTGCACAATATGTCCATTGGGTAGCCCACAAATTGTGCAGAGCAATTTCTGGTCACTGTCGAGGTCAAAGATCATCTAAGGTCAAATTTCCGAAATCTTAACCTGAAAACTTAACCCCTACTCTCATTTCAAAACCCCTTGCCCGATTTTCAGCAAACTTGCACAATAAGTCAATTGGGTAGCCCAAATTGTGCAGAGCAATTTTCAGGTCATTGTCGAGGTCAAAGGTCATCTAAGGTCAAATTTCCGAAATCTTAACCTGAAAACTTAACCTTGGCTCTAATTTCAAAACCCCTTGCCCGATTTTCATCAAACTTGTACAATGGGTCCATTGGGTAGCCCAAATAATGTAGATCAATTTTCTGGGCATCGTTGACGTCAAATGTCATCTGAGGTCAAATTTCCGAAATCTCAACCTAAAAACTTATCCTTGGCTCTTATTTCAAAATTCCTTGTCCAATATTCATCAAACTTGAACCATCTCTATAGAAATATGTCTAAAGCATATTGCTATAATTTACAAATCGCGCAACGCAGGCGAGACTGCCAGGCGGCATGTCACTTGTTCCCACTATCAGGTATTGTTTGAGCGAGGTAAGCTGCTCCCAAGGACCCAACAGCTCTTAACCAGCAATCTGACCTCCGTCCTCCAAGACTCCCTTCTGCCTGGATCCGAGTTCCGGGGCGCATCAAAGACACTCCAAGTGCTCAAGGAAAAGGACTTTTGGTAGAAAAACTCTAATTTCTAATTAATTTTACCTGTTTTTTGTCACTTATCAGGTATTGTTTGAGCGAGGTAAACTGCTCCCTAGGACACAGCAGCTCTTAACCAGTAACCTGACATCTGTCCTCAAAGACTCTCTTCTCCCTGGATCCGAGTTCTGGGATGCATCAAAGACACTCAAAGTGCTCAAAGAGAAGGACTACTTTGAAGACAAAGAAGGAGAGGATGATCAAGGAGAGACAGGAGGATTGAAGTCCTGGCCAAAGGAACTGAAAGAAATGCTATCGGACAGTGAGTATAAGCTTTTATTTTACTGTCAACGATACCATTTGGGGGCTTTTAAAGGAATCCTGCCTCTAATATAACATCTATCAAGCCCTTTAGTTAGGGCTCTAATACATGTTTGCCTTGCTCTCTGTTAACGCAAGTAAGATTTTTTTGACACAACATCAATAACTTGAAATTTGCTGTCTTCGATGTTTCATAATCGTCCCAAAGTTGCAATCTTGCTTTAATTGAAATAAATTTCAAATGTAACAGGATTATGTGATATTTTTATAAAACTATGACTTTTATTTGTACGACCTTAAGACCACTTTTAAAAATACTGAAACATGCTATAATGTGTCAACTCCTGGTGAGGTACTTAATACTTGAAACTTGATGAAGTATTAATTATCAAGTAAATCGCGTACAATGTATTATAGCGTGTTTCATTATTTGTAAAATTGGCCTTGAGGTTGTACAACTAAAATTCGGGTAGTGTGCATTTGTCTGATATCATTATGCGATCAATTAGAATCTAGGTTTTTGTCTCGCCTGCGTAGCAGAAATCGAGACATAGGCGCCGCTTTTTCCGACGGCGGCGGCGGCGTCAACAATTTAGAATTGCTATAAATGTAAAACCCCTTGCCCGATTTTCATCAAACTTGCACAATAGGTCCATTGGGTGGCTTAAATAGTGTGGAGCAATTTTCAGGTCATTATCGAGGTCAAAGGTCATCTGAGGTCAAATTTCCGAAATCTTAACCTGAAAACTTAACCTTGGCTCTCATTTC
>BQKZ01004039.1:22952-49764 GCA_036244855.1 Temnopleurus reevesii
TTGCAACTTTTGAACAACACCCCTCGCACCCTTAGTGGTGAAGACACTGGTACAACAACATCACAGATATGCATCTAAAGGGTGGAGATGTACGCCGTTAAAGGGGAACTTCACCCAGACATGGATGCACTCTCAGCGGATGAAAAAAAAAAATAGAATGATCAAATTGTGAAAATTTGAGCAAAATCCACTAATCCATTTAAAAGTTATGAATTTTCAAAGTTTTGATTTAAACCCCTCATGGGCTCCTTAAATTGGAAACGTACATGCACAAAATGGCTGCCAACATGGAGAACTCTCCATTCATTTCGTGCACAGAATTTCACATTTTCTTCTTTTTCTAGAAAAGTAGACAATAAATCAACAAAATTAATTCCGAAAAGCATGCAGAATCAAAATGTCCATATCATACTTGAGGAGAAAAGTAAAATTTTGTCTACTTTTCTGGAAAAATAAAATGTGAAATTCTATGTACAAAGTGAATAGAGAGTTCTCCACGTTGGCAGCCATTTCGTGCCTGTACGTTGCCAATTTGAGGAGCCCATGAGGGGTGCAAATCAAATCTGTGAAAAGTCATAACTTTTGAATGGATTGTCGGATTTTGCTCAAATTTTCACAGATTAACCATTGTATTTTTTCTTCATCCACTGAGCACACATCGGTGTCTGGTTGGAGGTCCCCTTTAACTGTTTAAGTGTGAGTATCTCCACCCTGTGGGGTATTGCCATGGTACAAGCGGCTGCACCCTAATTATGTGCATAATCATTTAAGAATTTAAAATCAAATATTCGATATCGAACGCATGCAGTCATTGACGAATATTGCGCCTTAAAAGGATCCTAGTTTTGAACAACACCCATGATTTAAAAAAGGTAAGACCCAGGAGAGTTTTTTTGCCGAAGAATATTCAAGGTAAACATCTCTTCATACAATCAGACCTCTGATGCCATTAAAATATGATTGACGAAATCATCAGGACAAAACTAGTTATGTCGAAGACTCTCATTTAGTCAACGAGTCATGATCATTACTCATGTAAAAGTATTATTACTGTCATAATCATCAGTCTGTCGTTGCCATGGTAGCATTAGTCAATTTAGATACGTAAACCATTTAAAATTTTAAATTTTAAATAGGCTACCATTCAGCGACTTAAATTCAATCATCCACACCCAAAAATTACTCGCCCACTCGCCTGATTATTTCCTCTTTATTTTGTAGTTTGACAACGCAATAGTTTAATACTTAAAAGGAAAAATGATGATGTTGATGTTCTCGCACCTGAAATCTAAATCTCATGTAAAATTTATGAACCTTGTGCTAAAGTCTTGCACCCTACTACATGTATGCACGAAAAAAAGTAAAATACAGCATTTGAAGAGTTTTATTTTATCATTTTCAATAGTCTTGGAGAATACGCTGCTCCTGACTATATATGTTTGGATATTTTGTTTAATCTTAACCTTGTAACTTTATCTATCGTCATTTAGAAATAAGTTGAGGTTTACGCAAACTCATCAAATATTGTGCATAAAATGAAATCTTCACCTAATTACATATTCAAAGGCATACAAATATTGAAATGACAGTGACTTTTTATTTAGGATAAGTAAAATTGAAGAAAATATCCAAATATGAGCAATCTAAACTATCCCTCCCGATTTTTACATATTCTTTGAATTAAATATTTTCAACATTCAATTTAAAATAAACCTCTTCGGAAAAGATTGCCCTATAGATTTGTGGTGTATTGCGAAAAAACAATAGGCTCGATTGCTTCACTCACTTGCGTAACACTTAGATCAAAGCCGACTCACACCTTTTCGCTTTTTATTTGCGTGCGAAGGCCTAGCGCTTTTTAAAAAATTAAAAAAAAACGCTCCCAAGCCGCACGAAGACATATGTCATACAGTGGACGGGTGTTCGGCATACGGCCATTGAAACAACCGAAAGTCAGCAGGGGCGGATCCAGTATTTTGGAANATTTGCATTTATAAAGCGCCTTTTCGTAAGATTCAAAGCGCATTTTAGAGAAGGTAGAAGAAATACAGAACAGGCCAACAAATGCATACATGTACAAAAATAACAGAATGAGAATACAATCCATGTATTCTTATAAGAAAATATTTTGTTTAATCTTAACCTTGTAACGTTATCTACCGTCGTTAAAAAAAAAAATAGGTTATCCTGCGAATTAAAATTTGGTCACATAATACATGATGTTCCCCAAATGCACGCAAAATATTGACAATTACCAATTCCTGCTTCAATGAGCACAGACAATTTTAGATCAAAATAATCTTGATACATTTTGAAATATCTAGTTTTGCGACATAATGCGTCAAATGTAGATTTAATATTTTAGGCATGTATTGTCTTTTTCATTTATTGCTTAACACGAATCATGATTTAAACCAATTTCTTCATGTTTCATTAAGCATGTCAAAATGGCATTTCGAGTAATCGAGTTTATGAAAGGCTTTAACTTGTGCTGAATCCTGCGTGACGACTTACTGTCACGTTTTGTGATCATATAAACGGGGTCCGCTCGCTATTCATGAGGACCGCTATTCATAATAACTCATAAGGGTCGCTATTCATAAGGGCCATTATTCATAAGGATCGCCATTCATAATAACTCATAAGGGTCACTATTCATAATACCAAATTAGGGTCGCTATTCATAAGGGCCATTATTCATAAGGATCGCCATTCATAATAACTCATAAGGGTCACTATTCATAATACGGAAAAAGGGTCGCTATTCATAATACCAAATTAGGGTCGCTATTCATTAGGGTCATTATTCATAAGGGTTGCTATTCCTAATTGAAGAAGAGGGTCGTTATTTATAAGAATCAATATTCATAAGGGTCACTAATCATAATCAGAGAAGAAGGTCGCTATTCATAATCAGAAAATGGGGTCGTTATTAATAATAGAAGAAGAGGGTCGCTATTCATAATCAGAAAATGGGGTCGCTATTCATAATAGAAGAAGAGGGTCGCTATTCATAATCAGAAAATGGGGTCGCTATTCATAATAGAAAAAGAGGGTCGCTATTCATAATCAGAGAATGGGGTCGCTATTCATGATAGAAGAAGAGGGTCGCTCTTCATAATGAAAGAAGAGCCTATTTTAGCGAGCCTGTTTCCCCATTATGAATAGCGAACCTATTTCCCCATTATGAATAGCGACCCTATTACCCCATTATGAATAGCGACCCTATTTCCTGATTATGAATAGCAACCCTATTTCATGATTATGAATAGCGACCCTATTTCCCGATTATGAATAGCGAATCTCCTCTGCGATTATGAATATCGATCCTTATGAACAATGGCCTTTATGAATAGCGACCCTATTCTCCCACTATGAATAGAGACCCTCTTCTCCCATTATGAAAAGCGACCTTTATGAATAAACATGAAAGAATCAAGCACTCAACAAACATTATTCACGAAATCTTCATCTAATTACATATTCAAAGGCATACAAACATTGAAAGGACCATGATTTTTTTTTTGGGGGGGGGGAGGGGGATAAGTAGAATTGAAGAAAATATCGACACATTACAAGCAACAATGTACCTAAACTATCCCTCCCGAGTTTTCTATATTTTCAAAATTAAATCTTGTTGATATTCAATTTCAAATAAATCTCTTCGGGAAAAAATACCCTAAATTTGCGGTATATTGCGAAAAAAATAATGGGCTCGATTGCTTCACCTACTTGCGTAACACTTACATCAAGGCCGACTCACACCTTTTCGCTTTTTATTTGCGTGCGAAGGCCTAGCGCTTTTTAAAAAAAAATTAAAAACGCTCCCAAGCCGCACGAAGACATATGTCATACGATGGACGGGTGTTCGGCATGCGGCCATTGGAACAGCCGAACGTCAGCAGGGGCAGATCCAGGATTTTTGAAAGGGGGGGGGGGGGGGGGCATGGCACATGCAGTGACGGATCTAGGAATGTGGAATAGGGGGCGGGGCGCCCCATCGGCGAGGGAGCGGGTGATGTGGATTTTAGGGACTTTTGACAATTTAATATACTGTAATCGCATTTTAAGAGCACTTCCAAAAAAAATAAGCTTAATTATTGCATCATGTCCGAGTGGAGGAGCGTGTAGGAAGAGGTATGGCCCCTCCCTCTAAAATCGCATTTTATGAGCACTTAAGGGGAAAAAATGTGAGGGGCGCGCGTTCCCTATACGCATCCGCCTGAAATATTGTGAAGAGTATGTAGGCAAATATATCGCAAAAATTGGAACAGAAAAAAAATCTGATAAAATATAATTATATAGGTGAAGACACCAAGCGGGGTAAGGTGTGGGAGGGGTCCCCCCCTCCCGCGGTCGAGAGATTTTTGAAAAATAGATCATGAAGGCGGCGTTTTCTAAACACAAAACTTCTGCATTGGAGTAATTAAATGAGAAATGACATCTGAAAAAAAAATAAAGGCTTCTTGCATCATGTCCGAGTGGGGGAGGGTGTGGGAAGATGTATGCCCCCTCCCACAGTAGGGATTTGAAAAAAACATGAGCTAAAATCGCATTTCAAGAGCACTTTAGGACAAAAATTATACGGGGCGCGCGTCCCCTACGCATCCGCCTGAAATATTCTAGAGAGTATGTATGGAAAAAAAATTGGCCTAGAAAGGAGAAACATTGTCAATTTCGATGGAATACACCCCTCTCATTTTTGCACTCTTGGATCCGCGCCTGGTCAGTCCGCCATCTGATCAGCGCATACTGTGCGCTCGGGGTACGGTTTTAATTTTCAAGAATCGCTGAGCCGATGCAGACTGAAAACGCAAAGGTGTAAATCCACCTCTAAATCATTTGGAAAAAAACAACCTCGAGGTGCAGCGTTTATGTTTGCCGCTGGTGTTAATTCTAGATACGCCAATAAACTGCCGACATCACAAATTCGATATTTTTATGTTTAATACTCAACCGTAAAGGATCACTTTTAATGGAAGTGTGCTATCACAATGAATTCATGCAACAGTATACCCTTGGTTCTCTTCACGTCCTGAAAAAAAAACCATTTTACAAAATGCACGTGTCTTGCCTCGATTATGCTTTGGTGCTTTTAAAGTAACACGCCTTGCATAATATTGCCCATAACATTACCTTTGTCATGATTTTTTTTCAAATGGTTTCATAAAACACAATTTCCGCAGGCATGTGCGAAATTGAATAAACTTCAAACAGTCTCACACTCCGCTTTTAATGTAAATTCACATGACCTAATATAAATGTGCATCAATTTAGATTAGAAAGGATACTGAACAACGACGGAAATTGAATTGATTCAAATGAATTCAAGCTTAATAGAAAAAAATGTTTTGCCATGATCGGAATACATATGTAATGAAAATACAAGTTAAACAAAAAGAAAATGTATTGTCTTATCCAAACATGAATATAACATGCAGCTAAGAAAATTTAAAAACATAGAGAGCTTATTTGCAAGAATCCATGATACTATATCATTTCTGGAAGTAAAAAAAAATAGAATAGCCAAAAATTGTGTGGATCTGTGATATAAAAGGTGGTATTCCTGACTTGAAAAGTCAATTTAAGAATGTTTTGTAATTGAATGTCGCTGTGCTCTCCGTATTTCTAATAATTTATATTTTCTTAAGATTAAAAAAAAATCTGCAAACCTGTAATTTCACACACGCAAATACAAAATCGACATCCGTTGTTTTTTCTTTACCAAAGTTTTACAGCATAATACAGGGTAAACACAATACAATCTATTTCCGTATAAATCAAGTCGAACGCCAATTTAATGCTCCTTTTGGAATGTTGTTCAAATCGGAACCGATTTTTGTGATTTTTGTGATTGGTGTGTCCGCACAGTTCAATACACGGCGAACGGATCTATTGTCCCATGACCCACTTCAATTTACGGAACTAGTTTTATCGTGTTGGTAATATTCTGGGCAACATCTGCAAAGTTTGAGAACAAAATCAGCAAGGATTTGAATTCTCAATATAAAATTAACACGTTATAAACTATTTCCGAAAAGTTAAGTGGGCCACAGACAATAGAACCGTACGTCGTGTATTCAACTGCATGTGCGGACACAACAATCACAAGCCAGTTCCGATTTGAAAAGAATTACAAACGACCATCGAATTTGCGTTCGACTTAATTTTTCGAAAATAGTTTATATCGTGTTCATTTAAAAAGATGAAAGTATATTGTTTTTAAATCATCGGGGAGTATTGACTATAAAATTAATTGGAATCAAGATAACTATTTACGGGTGTTGTTCTTACACTTTCCTGACCGAATTGGTGTAATAAATCAACCTACTGCTGTTTGCTGTGTCGGAGAATGCCGAGAGAATTTTATTTTAATCGTCAAGGGTATTTCCCTATAGATTACACAAAAAACAACATCTCTAAAAACTGCTCTGCATGTGTCATCAGTAATCCAATTTGTCACGTATGTCAACGTATGTCTTAATTGCGTGCAAAAATAAAGATCATTGATTGAGTTATGGATAAGTGAGCACACACTCCATGAAGTAAAAAAAATAAAACTTTTCGAAAGTCACAGGGATACTATTTCAGGATGTAAATTGGACAAAAAATTGTAAATTCTTATTCATATTATAAGCGGCTTTCTTTGTGTTACGTTAAAAATGATCATAATTAATATTACCAAACTGAACCCTTTATCACGGTTGAACTTAAATGTAGCTTTGTGGTATACAAGAGATAATGCACTTACGAATATCTTTAGAAAAAAAATCAAGTTTCATCCAAACTATTGTATTGGACAAAATATCATGATTTTGTTTAATTATGCAAATCCAGCACAAAAATTATCATATTAAAGTCAAATCAAAATATTATATAAATGAAAAACTTTCGAATATTCAAGAGACTTAGTTGCTGCAATGTTTTAAGATTTAAGAAACCAAAAGCAGAAATTGTATTGAAAATGAAATACCGAACCAAATAAAATTCCCCCTTCCCCAGAATATGTTAAATCCTTCATTTTCAAGATTATTTGAGCAGGCGGTTTTCAGCAAATTATATACAACTGCCTTTCTTGCCAGGCGCTCGGCATTTCAGAATGGAGAAGGATAATAAGTGTATGTTATGCAGCATGCAGGGTCCGCTGGAAGAACAGCTATCAGCTGAAAGTGGTTACCCTGGGTAAATAAGATATATTATCATTATTTAATAACATACGATGAATACGCAAATCAGATTTTAAGATTGAAAAAAAAAAGAAATAAAGCAAATATTATGATTAAAACCAAATACCAAGCCAAATGGGATAAACTTTTTTGTGTCTTCTTTAATACTTTTCTGCTTTTGGTGAATATCGAAAATTATTTACGTCTATTTAAATCTATAGAATGTTAGATAGATATTGATTGATAACTAAATAAATAAAAAAAATATACATTTTTGTCAATATGGAAAGAGTGGTACAAATCACTCACCACATCTGTAACGAATGACGAAAACGACGCTAGCAGACGATGGATGAGGGCGTGTATAATGAAACAGGATTGCATCTGAATGATAATGTAGGTGATGATGAGAGATTTTTGTAGTAGCACGGGGCTGGTTGGAATCAACAGTAATGCGTCTGCGCAGTAGAGTTCTGTATTACCCTCTATTCCTCCCCATCCTATTTTTTTCATCATTTTCCTCGTATATTACTTCTATTTCATGTTCTGCTTTCTATTTCTTTAACCTTTTCCTTCGTCATTTCACTAAAATTCACTTCTTTCTGAAGTCTCGATCACACCTTTCCAGCTATAGCCAACAACGTACGCATGCCGTAGCATCAGCTAAGTGTCTTTCCTATGTTTTTCTAAGCTCATTGAGCGTCTTTCAAATTTCAAGAACGCTAGGCAGACGCTGGCTGTAAAAGCAAATGTTATTAGTTTTAGTTAGTATAATACACTTAAAATATTACAGTAGTCTCCGCATAATCAGCATTCGGATAAAGGGCAGCTCCGGTTAATGAATGTATCCTGAGGAGAAACACGGTCATTGCGTGTTATTTCGGATAATGGCACTGCTACGGTCGTATAAACGGCATGAACTAACCAAGGACCCAATGTAATATGCACATAGTCAACGTCAACAGGTTGACTAAGAGGGGCAGAAAACAAAGTAAAAATGGACACTGTTGGAAGAAACAGGGCTTTGTCATTATTGTCTATGGAAAGCAGGAGAGATGGAGAGAAATGAGTGTAAAAGCACAGGATCACAGAATAGAGAAACAGGCTTACTGAACATGGATGAGACAAAATACATTTATAACGAGCTCAAAATGTTGAAGTTCTATTTTTTTTTGTGCGTGTTTTTTGTTAAGCCCAAGTGGGATTCTGGTTTACTAATTTGCTGTAAATTAGCATACTTAGTTCCTGCCTGATTGATACACATAACTTTACATACAATGCTTACGGAACATAATAATGATAATAAGTCTATATTTATATATGACTTATCAAATGTTATCTAACTGCTTTACAGCTCCACTTAATGGGCATGGAATCTGATTAAGCAGAGACCACTTTATTTAATGTTTTTTTTCTTCTTAACCGAGTTTGCAATATTTGAATTTAATGCGTAAACATATTTCTAGTAAATCATTATTTTGAAAAGCAAATTAAGTGATAATTTCTCTATATTTTTATTCAGAAATAAAGTAGAGATGGGGGGGGGTGGAGAAAGATGGAGCAAAATAGAATTTGAGAAACAGAGATAAATAGATAGAGAGAGGGGGGGAGAAGGAGAACAGACATCACAGTTTTAAATGTGGTTAAGCTATCTACAGAAACAATGAACGTATGTGATTCTTAGAGCTGGACAGAAAGTGAAATTAAAGTGGCTTATAAAGAGAGGGGAGAAGAAGACAGTTAGTGAGAGAAAAATTAAAGTTACAGAGAGAGAGAAAAATAGATTGAGGAGGAGCAGGGGAGATGGAGAGAATCACTTATCAAAAGAGAAGGGGGACGGGTAGAAAGGAAGGACAAGTTTGACGTGCATCTACGGTAGATATGAAAATACTATATCAATATAAATGAGGAAACTAACTGTAATGATGAGGGGGGTAATAAATGGAATAGATGAACAAGGGAAGGGGTGAAGAGGGATAGAAAGACGAGAGACAGAGAGAAAGAAAAAGAGAAAGGTGGAGATGGAGGAAAATAGGAGAGAGAGAGAGAGAGAGAGAGAGAGAGAGAGAGAGAGGGGAGAGAGAGAGAGGGAGAGAGAGAGAGGGGGGGGGGGAACTAGGGAAGTAGTGGGAGATTCGAGAGACGAGCATTGGAGAAATACATAGAGAAATGGATAGGGCAGAAAGTGGAGAAAATTGAGTGGACGCAGGAAAAGAGAAAGAAAGGAAAGCTGAAAGAATAAAAGGAGACACAAAGAGAAAAAGAGAAAAAGAGAGAAAGAGAGAAACCTTGGGAGAAACTAAACCCGGTCAAAAGAGAGATGTCACCCCNTCAATAATGGCTTCCTGGGCGGTGTTTCACCAAATCGTTCTTAAAAATACACAGGTATCAATTCTTGCACTGAATTCGCGTACAGTTATGAATTATTACGCACAAGAAGGGACACCAGTCGATCTTAAAGTCATTCTTAAAGTCTTTCTTATCTTGGTGAAACACCTCCCCGGACTTCGTCATCCATTCTCTCCTTGTTGTTCCATTTATGTATTTGATTCTTCCTGTTACACTTTTAGCTTCATAATATTTGTTGGTAAAAGCTTTGCATTTCTGGACATTGAGGATATATTCCTCCACATGAATAGGAAACACGTTCGTTTCCAGGATTTGCGTCAAGAGGAAATATTGAGTGTCAATATTATAACAATGGACCTACTTTCATGTATAGATTTGTGTATTTTGAGATGGAGAAAAGAGGACATCACTTGATTTTAACTAATAAAAGGTTGGGAAGTTCACACCTTAACTTGGCCGTCGACGTGAACATAAATGGCAGAAGCAAAGCACACAAGTTAATTCAATAACAACTCTGGTGGCTAGCAAGGGTCTAAATTAGAGCAAAATTTAATCGTCATGCACTTCAAAATAACAAATTCTTGAAGCAAATACATTTGAATATCATGTAGAGTGGCAATACAGAAATATAAGCACTTTGGTGAACATATATATTTGGATAATTCTCTTGAAATATTTAATAAATGTAGAAGCATTTCTTTTTTCATTCAGTGCATAGAATATGTGAAAGATTTATGAAGGCAAGTAAATCCTTTGGATAAGGATATACATAATGATTAATCAATATAATCCTTTGTGTTCTACAGTATATATGTATCTGATACATATTTCTGTCTGATAATCAACATATAGTAACAATGTCCAGGAAATTTGAATTTCAAGTCAGTACAGGGTGTTGCAAAAAAGTTGCGATGAATTTGAATAGATGCTTTAGCTAATCAAAATTATCACATAAGCATCTTCTTTAAAAACTAATGCCTCTAGCACCATCTTACGGGGACGAAGGCATAGGAATATTAAGAAATTCACCACAACCATTTTAAATGTTAGATAATGCATTAACTAATTTAAAAATCATTGGAATTTTCTTGCATAATACTTCTAGAGTATATGCAAGATTGAAACTTCTTTAGTAGTGTATATGATTTTCGACAGAATTATCAGCTCGGTATAAGATACATTTTTATCAAGTATTGTAATGCCGCACTATGATAATAGAAACTGTTCCTTTTTTTAAATCATTAAACTATCTCAACATGTGTAAATTAGTTTTGAAGATATCAATGTATATATATGCAAGAGACCTACTATGCATTTATTATGCCACCTCAAAAACCAACTGGCATGTGTGTTCCTTCAAAGATAATATGTAACAGACTAATCATGAACCATATACATTTATTCATATATTGAATTCATTGTCAAGGTGATAGAGAGAAATTAGGCTGTAAAAATAGTTGGAATTAACTTTATAATAGAAGCACAATCATAATACAGAAATATGTATAATGAATCACAATAAGATATTTGGATATTAACAATAAAACATTCAAGGTATTTAGAATACATCTTTACAATGGATGGAATATTTGAATACACATATACAATATATATATTGAAATAGAACTCAACAATATGAATAAAAATCTGGAATAAATTTCACATTTATTATTAAACAGAACAATGAAATATAAATATTCAAGGCTATCATACAATTTTGTAATGGGATGGAATTTGAATAGTGCAAATTTTATTTAGAACGCTCTGAGCTTTCAATAGATCTTTTCTTCATTTTTTTTTTTGCTAATCTGTAATGCCAATGAATTCCTTGCATCTAGAAAAAAAATATATTCATTACACACAAATATAAAATTGTAACAGTGTAATATTCAAGGTATTTATAAGATCGGCATAGTAATATCATTGGACGGAAAATATGCATAGATCACATTCATAACACAAACAGAAAAGGCTGAAATTGTAAATAATCCTGACATGAATACAGTGGAAACTTGTTATAAAGAGATCTGATATAACAACATATCTGTTATAAAGAGGTAACAAATCTGGTCCCAGCTCTCAATAACTTATTGTTTTTTAACTCTGCTAGTAAGGTATTACTGCTATAACAAAGTAATTTTGATGGTCCCAAGCATCTCGTTATACTGAGTTTCCACTGTACAACACTTTGTCAAATGTATAGTAATTTCAATCATTTTAACTTGACAGTTTCTTCAAAATAGATGAATACCCTCAAACAAGCACTCACATCTACATCTGTTTTTACTGATCATAGCAGACACAAGATCTCAACCTACTTCTTCTACTTTGTAAGTGAGATTCTATATTGCTTGTGCTTATTTAATCTGATAAAACTTTAGTGGTAACATGCACTACATTCAAAGTCAAATCCTTTGGAAATTAATCACAGATGATATATTCACTGTGCAATAATGAATGGTTATTTAGATATTACTTAAGTACAGAGCTTAATGTGTGTTGAGAACACAACACAATCTCTGTAGATTCCAATGTAAAGGGTGTTAAGCTGTAGCAAAGTCACTGTCAAACGCCCAACTGACACCAATGGCGTTACGGCGTTGGGATGTGTGGGGCCATATAGGGTAACTAAGAGGTGTACGCACACCACTGTTAATCTTAATCAGTGTCAAGAAACAAGACACATTCCCTGTAGAATCCAATGTAAAGTGTGTTAAGTTGTAGCAAAGTCAGCTTCAAACGCCAAACTGACACCTTTGGTGTTACAGCGTAGGGATGTGTTGAGCCATATAGCGTAACTAGAAGGTGTACACACACCACTATTAATCTTAATCAGTGTTAAGAACAAGACACACTCCCTGTAGAATCCAATGTAAAGTGTGTTCAGTTGTAGCAAAGTCACTGTCAAACACCAAACTGACACTAATGGTGTTACAGCTTTGGGATGTGTTGAGCCACATAGCGTAAGTAAGAGGTGTTCAGACAGCACTATCAATCTTAATCGGTGTTAAGAACCAGACACACTCCCTGCAGGATCCAGTGGGAAGTGTGTTCACTCGTTGCCAGATCAGCTTCAAACACCAAGCCAACACCCATGGCGTTACGGCGTTGAGATGTGGTGTAAACAGGTGTACGGAATGTATTCTACAAGAGAGAAAAAATGAAAAGATAAGCAAAAGATGATTTCATCAATCATTCACTATAATTAAAATTTTTCTTCATCACAAAAGAAATAATAATGAGCTGTTTTATACAGTGAACACGATATAAACTATTTTCGCAAAATTCAGTCGGTCGAAGGAGAATAGATCAGTTCGCCGTGAATAGAACTGTGCGGACACAACAATGACAAGCCGGTTACGCTTTGAATAGTATTACAAAGAAGCATTGAAATGGTGTTTGACTTTATTTTTCGAAAATAGTTTATATCGTGTTAGTGTTTGTCACCTTGGTGTTCTACAAATGAAGCATTATTGCTGCTTTTATTCTGGCCTTACCAATGCAACTGTTAGGAAACAAATTTGTTTTAAGTATAAATTTCTGCCAAGTCCGCACCTACTACACATGAGTTTGGTTTCATAAAGCTACGCAAGACTGCTAACCATTTTCCGCACTCAACGATAACTCCTATTTTGCTGGATTAGCATCCAAGAAAGGGTCACCTGTAATGTGTATAGTCGTGCTTAACTCTATAACAATTTATGACACACAAACCCTAATTTGTGTGCAGCACAAATGAAATTCAACCTACCTGTAGTTTGAGTCTGTGACCTTCAATTGGGATGACCTTCAGGATAGGTAGCTCCTGAATGAGCACTTTAGGGCGTGGTCTCATAAGACACGCCTCCTCGTTATCCCAAGCTGCACCCTCCAGATAAAGTCCAGTCACAAAGCAACCTAAGATAAAAGAGTAAGAGAATGACCGTTTCATATACTATCTGCAGAGATGGAATTATTTGTAAATTCATGAATGGGTTGAATTCATTGCACCTTAGAAGTTTCAAAACATCTGACCTTGTATAAAAGTGCAGTAGATCGATTTTACATTCAATTCAAACCTTCACTTGATAATTTACATAGCACTCTTACAGACATGTGTATCACAGCGCTTTAAAACATTACATGGACAGATCTAGAGCTCAACTCAGCGATCAAATTGCAAACCAACTGGACATCTTCAATTCTAGCACAACGTATGCATTATATCAGAAGTGAATGTTGCAATGACTTTGATTGGCAAATGCCTATCAAGTGCAACCTACAATTGATTGTGACTTTCTTGCAACACCATAATAATTATGACTTTGCATATTTATTATGTCCGGTGAATTTGATATATCAGACCTATCAATTATTTTTCTTTATTGTACCTTCCCTACACATCTTGCAAAGTTGGATATCTGCGTAATTAAGATTTTCAAGATTACTATAACGAAAAAATCGACTTAATTTCAAGTACTTACCAGAGTGCGCTCTCTCAGACACCTCATCCGGAGTCAGGTAGTGTGTCACTGATGTATACAGGGTGGATTTATCCAACGGCCAGCCGTTCTTACGACACGTGGCTTGAACCAGCGCAGTCAAGTAGGACTCTGGGATGTGAAGACCACTGAGCCACATCACAGGTGGTTCAGCATCATTCACCTGATGGATTCAGAAAGAATGGAGAGAGATCATGATCAGAATGAGGGATGTAGAATTATTTCTAAGAGGAAATACCTTCAGGAACAGCTCCCTCAATCTTCCTTCCCTTGGAAATCTATACCAGAAAGTAACCCAGCCCTTGCCCTCAGTTAATGATACCCTCTGTGGTAGTTGTTCACCAGTCATTTTTTTTAAAGTTATGAATTAGTTTTTTTATGTGCCGAACTATTTTGATTTCCCATTGTTAAACACAAGGGCTGATTGATATAAATTCATTTTTAGTCAATGACATTTGTGGGAATCACCAACCTTGACTTAGCCCCCGAGGGGGAATTCTTCCCTATGTAGTCCTGTAATAAAATGTGAAATATTTCATTCATTTAAAAAAGAGCTCCTGATGTGCTTTCAGTTATTCCCTGTTAAATGTCTTGCTTTTCAAAAAGGTAAAGATCCTCTAACCTTTTGAAATCTTTTACATCTCAATCATTAGGATTTTTCACCTTTAATTTGTGGACTATATTTCCTCTCGTTCCTGCATTAGCCAAAGACAAGAGATGCATTGAACAGAACTACCTGTGCGCTTTGAAACACCCGCATAAAGCACCTTATAAATGTAATTATTATTATTATTATTAACTAAGCACTGCCATTAAAGAGCCAAACAAGGAGCTTAATACTAACCCATGTGGTATACTGGTTGAAGCGTCGATGGAAATGTAACATCCAGTTTCCGAGCGCCTTGAGAGTATCCGGTGCTAAGCGTCTCCAGATCTGAGGAATCTGACCGTTGAAGAGAGCTCTAGCAACGTTGTCAAGCTCGTTGCTCATACCAACTTCTCCTTTCAGTGCCTATAATGAAGAAAATACAATGGCAATTTTACATTGATAAATGATATATATTATATATTATATTCATGTCAATTTCACTTTCAAATTAATTCCCAGGATTTCACTTGAGTTTGAAATTCAGGAAACGATATGATTTCCAATAAACTTCTTCGAAAAGACATATCAGACCTAAAATTCACTAATGTATATGCCGGCTGGTCAGAGACCTGGCTATCAACTACAGAGGTCTTTAACTCTGATAAGCCTAAAGCTTATCAAGTTTATTGCAGCCTTCCCTAAGACTACGGGTGATTTGAATGGAAGACAATTAATCCAGATTCTTACCCTCTGAAGCTCTGCTAACGAGCGAGCCATCCTGGCGATCAGACGATTGAATCTCTCCAGCTCCTGAAACAGAACAACAGTCGTTGGGGAGATATCTAATCCAAGCTTCTTGCGGATCTTGTCCAAGTCGAACTGCTGAGGTAACTTGGCTTGGATGTCGGTGGCAATGCCGGCAATGAAGTCATCTCGACTGATGCCCTGGCCAGAGTCACCTGTTGAAAATAGGAGGGATAGTACATGAAAAGTCAAAATGAACTGAAGCTGAGATATCATGTAGAATGCTCCTATTTTGTAAAAAAAAAACAACAAAAAAACAAAAGAGGCACAGTGATCTAAAACACTTTGCCAGTGACTTAAATGAGTTTTCTTCCTTGTTTAATTCTCAAAACTTCTTCAGTATTTCATTATTTTGTGCATATAAATTGTCTAATTTATTAATTGATTCATTCATTTTGATCTTATCAATTGTCTATTCATTTTTTTTATGTTTAAGCACATCGCTTAATTGGGTATGTTTGAAAGGGATACACAAGTCTATGGTAGTTTGATTGAACTAAAATGTTAACAAATTCATGGCCGTCAAATTAGAAAACATAAAATCTTTGTGAAATTTTTAGGCTTAACAGTAAGAAGAACATAATGGCATCCCACACCACCTTGCAATGGAAGAAGCATAAGAATATAAATTATGCAGATTACATTAAAACATGAAACTTATCATTTTTCTACTAACCTGTTTGAGGCTGAAGTTCAATCAGCTGTGACCACATATCTCTTGCTGCCTGGGTGTAATAATTGATCTCAGCATTGGGATGTAGACCAAACACCTCTGGAGTGTTGGCAAGGGGGAGACCTTCAATCAGCTCTGTGTAAAAACATAAAAACAAAGATAATGATTATGAATAATAATTCAAATTAATTAATTGTTTTCAATTTAAATATCAGAGCTACAATTTTTAGGTGGGACTTACGCATTTCATGACTGCCTCACGCTCAATTAAAAAAACATATTCATATGCATTTCTATTCATTCCACAAGTTTGGACTTCTTAATTATATTACAAGAACACAGATGACTCATACAAAAAGACATATGGTGGCTGACAGCTCTGGTGTAATATAAAGTGAAGTTAGATGGCACATCTTCTACAGCTTACTATGGATTACACACATTTGGAACACTGAATTATACTATTGGCCTACACAAATCTTACGCAAATTAATGTACAAGTGTCGAAGACTCTGGAATATCACAAAGAAGTTAGTTGGCACAACTTACGTGTATAGTTATCCTTTGGTCCATACTCTGGAATGCAGTAATCTACATTCTCATTGCAGTAGAAGTGGAATGGTTGGAATGTATCAAAGATGAAATCTCCCATGTACTCATCCATGTATGTGTTGAGGATGCGTCTGTCAAAGTTATCAATGGCTCTCCCTCCGTACATCACCTACAGGGAAATATTTGTTCACAATTGTTAGAATTAATTCCGGCCAACTTTGTTAGATTTTTTAAATCTACAAGCACAAAGAACTTTGCTATCTATTGGGATAACAGATTGCAAAGGTACAGTGTAGCTAAAAAATGGACAAAGCGTGATATACTTTACAATATGAAGATGCAAGTGTGGTCGATGGGTAAATCAAGATGAATTTCTTTGGAAAAAAGACAAGTTCAAAACAGGTCTATCAATTTTATTCTTGCATACAACAGTTTGAGTATAAGGCTTCACGGCACAGTGAGTTACCTTTCTTGGAAGTGTTAGTGGTCCTGAAAAGGACCTACCCACTCTCAAAGTTTCAATGAGCATGTTCTCATCATCTTCAGGTGTTGTTGTAATTGTCTGTACCTAGCATAGTAAAAATCATCACACGCTTGAAGTTTATGACAAAGAATTGTTGCAGTTGTGAATTGCTTCCCTTTCAGTACATTATTGAGATCAGTAAAACATCTGAAATCTCACCTCTCCAATGAGATACTTCAAGCTGTTCCACGGAATCTTCGTGTCACCTTGCCCATATGCTTTCTCCAGATACGTATTCAAGATCTCCTGGCACACGCGGAAGTCCGACTCATTGAAATCATAGGGAACATTCCAGCCGATCTTTCCATACTTCCTTCTCTCTTGGACGACGGCGTGGAAGAAGGCCAGGACGAAGACAAGAGGCTTGAAGGCCTCATGAGGACAGTCCTCTAAGACTTGGGATGAGATTTTGTGGTATGTGCTGCGCAGGTTCAGCTTCAGACCGTTGGGAGGCTCTGTCACAACCTATTTGGAAGATAGAAGAAAAAGAATATCAATCTAATGCCAACTAAAGACCTAAAGGCAAAATCCTTTAGTCGATGGAGTGCATCCAAACCATCATTACAATCAAACTAAGGATAATTCGAATTTAAAGACAGTTTTGGAAGATCTGAAAGGATTATACAATGACACTTGCCTGAAAAGATGACCAACATTATTCATAAATAATTCATAAAAAATTGTCATACTTTCCCAAAGGGCATTTTTACATAGAGATTTTGATGGATCGATAGTTTGTTCTTATATAAATTCCAAAAATGTATTGTCGTTTAAAACCCCATAGTTGTTTTAAAAAATTGTTAAATATCTATCTGACATCAAATCTATTAAAAGGTGAAAGATAATTCAAAAATCAAATGACACACATGTTTACTACTTTCATTGGAATCCTAAAGAAGGAATGCTACACACCTTGAATGATCTCTGTAGGATGCCGATGGGGAATGCTGGAGTGGGGTCTGTAGTCAACCAGAGTCTGAAGTCAGGGTGGGGTTTGACAATCCTCTCAAGAGCTTTCTCAAGATCCCTAAGCCACTTGGCTAACAAGTGACAGTTCTGCAACATCAGCCACTGTCCTCTGGCTATAGCTGTCTCCAACAGTTGGAGAGCAACCTGGAATTAAGTAGGAAAGATTTGCGAGTTAAACATATTTCTCATTTTGAACAAGTATGCACAATGTAAACAAATTTTATATGACTTGTAACAGTCTTCAACCAAAGAAGTGTGCGATGGCAAAGTCTTGTTCAAGTTCAGAATTTACTCTTCGAGCAGTTCAATGAATTCTGTACCATTGTTGATATTTTTCTATTTCTAGTTTAACCTAGCTCAACCAAATTATATAACAAAATTAGAATTGGACAAAGCCAAATTAGAACTTATTTATCTTTTATACATCCTACATTACCAATTTGCGATTTTTAAACACCTTAAATTTACTGATTTTAGAACAATTAACGTCAATCCAAAGCTTCCTCGATTGCTCATTTTGCCAATACACCTGCAATAAACTATATTCATCGTAAACAAAGGACTTAAGAATGGATACCATTTTGTAAAATAATATTTACAGAATGTAAATTTTACACAGTTGAAGTGTTGAATGGATTTCAGTCACAAATGATTAACGGATTAACAGAAGATTAACAAACAATCTCACCTTCTCCTGTCCCTGGCCCATAGAAAGGAACTTGAGCTTGTTACCACCAAACCCAGACCTCTCAGCAAGCTTGGTGAGATCACTAGCAGGATCAGATCCAGGACTCAGGATGAAGACGATAGGAGACAGAGGAGAGCTCTGCTCAAAGATGGCCTCGAAGCTGATCACAGGAGGCGTGACGTACTTCTCACCCATGCGAGACGTGACATAGTCTGTGATGGCACGATAGACGCGATCAACACGGAAGCATCGTAAGAGGAGGAGGCGCTGGAATTCGTTGAGGCTGTCCTTGTATTTCATTGGGAAGGCTACCTGCTCTGGGGCATCTTGATCATACCACTGTTTAAAGAAGGAGGAAGGAAGTTGATTTTATTCATTTATTTATATGTTTTTCTTTCAGAGACTTCAATTAAACTCTGTAAAGAAGGTCAAAAGCAATAATTTGTTGGCTGAGACCTTCAGAAGCAAAGTACTATTGTGATTCTTCCATTCTGTATTCATCAGTCAATCATTGAATCAGCCCTTGTAAATGTGTACATCTTCTACGTTTGTATTCAGAAATGTGGCGAGGGAAGGAGTTGCCGATCAAATTAGGTTTATACGTGCAATTCCAGCTATCACTTGGTTCAGTGCACCATGGAAAAGAAAATTTTCTCCTGTAGCAGGTTTGCAAACTAAAAAATGTCATTCTAAAAGGAATACCGTACATGAATTTCCAACTCACCTCTTTCCAGACTTTCTCATTCTTCTCCAGGTCATCTGGCAGTGTATGGAAGACATCAGCAAGCTCCATGAGCTTCATGATATCCTCCCATCCCTGCTCAGGGATCCACTTGTGAGGGCGGCCTCTACGATTCTTCTCCAGGGACAGGTTGCCCTTGATGAAGAAGTCAAGCTCCTCTTGGGGCAAGTTGTCCTCAGACTGCTCCAGTTTGATGGTCATTTGGAAGGAGAATAGCAGCTTGTGCTTCTCAAACAATCCTGAAATATGAATATAAGCATACAAATAAAGATAAAATCAATAGTCGTGAAAATACTGACTCATCTTAAAAAAGTCATAAAGTAACTAAAGCTGTCTCATCAGTATACCTAAAACTTAAATGGCTTCATCTTCAACACTGAATAAAGCTGATTAGAGCCTTACAAAGATAATATATTACTTGTGATATTCATCATCTGAACATCAGAACTACAAATACAGACGTGATTTTACTTTGCAAGGCATCATTTTTTGTTCATTCTTAACTCAATCTTTGCATGTGACCAATTGGCTTATAATTTTTAGTCCAAAATGCATATAATCCCCAACTTTGTGTAAACTGTGACATCGACAATGGAGAGCAACTATCCATTTCTTAATCATGTTGAATCCTACCTGTACAAGCGTAGTTATAGATGTTATGCGTAAGCGTGTCCATGATGTTACGCAATCGCTTCATTAGGATGGAATCTGGCAAACTCTTCTTGAGTGACAGCTGGAAGACCTCCAAGAAGGCAGCCAGTGAGTACTGATACATGTTGTTAATGAGTGCCATCTCAGATAGAACAAAGAAGAGGATAGCACCACGCTTGGCAGCGGGTCGGTACCCATCGCGAAGCTTGTCAATGTCCACAGCTGTGGTGGCTGCTAGCTTCAGTTTTTCTGTTACCTGTCAAAGAAATATTAAAATAATTCTTTGTATTACCAAACGTGATCTGCCATGATATACAACACTTTTTATAATGTAATTCAAACAGCCCACATTGAAAGCATATTCTTTTTTATAATGATTTCTTGGTTTAGTGGTTAATCCCTATAGTGAGAAACTTACAGTTCAGAATTCACGTTCCAATCTCGACACAAATTTCCTAAGGCACTCACATTTGCGATTCTTCTACCAGTGATTGGGTACTTGATACGGTATGTTTACTGATACCCTTGAGAGCTACACATTTGGCAGCTGGCTTTGATAGCTGACCAAGGTAATAATTGCCAAATATTAAGATTATGACAAACATGAGTGTTACATATATATGAGAAGCCAATATTACCAAAAGGAAAGTTTTTAGACTGGTGTAATGTTACACCTTTAGGAAACAAAGTTTACCTCAGAGGCTTTTGACTTGGTTTCCTCCAGAGTAGACACCAGCTCCACATTGTCCAACATGTTACCAGTAGACGTAGCCAATTCTCTGAGCAGAGAGTCTTCAAGATCCTTCAAAAGACGTTTGTTATCACTGGTCTCCTGGATGAGACGTTCTCTCTGCTCCTCTAGCTCCTTACGCTCAAAGCCTACAATCACACTCAGAAGCTGGTCTTCAAGACCCTGTTCAAATGAAGAGAATATATAGAAATTTGAACAGAAAAAACACACTTGAAAGGCTTTTAAAAGATTTTAAGAGAGTCCTCAAGGTCGTTCAAGACATGATCGCTGGTCTCTTGGATGAGACGTTCTCTCTGCTTCTCTAGCTCCTTCCACTCAATATGGAAACATTCAGATTAAAGAAATAAGACTTGAGAGACTCCTGAAAAATTTAATGACTTGTCTGAATGCAAAAATGCCAAACATTCCAGAATAAGTATGAGATGCACCTTTATGTGAATTTAAGTCTTTCATCATAAATGAATAGCTGAGAGTATGGTTATTGTTGCCATATTTTCTCTCACAAGCACATATTTTGCTGGGCTATTTCTTTACTCACATATCAACTTTGGCCTCATGTATATTTTGGAATGGCTGATATCTCTTGTGAATTATGTACATGTACCTCACTTTATATGTACCCCTTAGTATGAATTGCGCCAATTTCTAAGTACTCTGACTCCTAAAAATGAAACAATGCCATGAGACATCAACATTTCATTGCTGAGTATAGCTTTTAACATAGGGTATCAAGTTATCATGTTCAATTGACTAATTGTCTAGCATCTAGCTGATTAAACTAGCTTTTAAAAATAGGGATTCATGTGCTTACATAAAATAATCATGTTCAATTAACTAATTGTCTAGCATCTAGCTGATTAAACTAGCTTTTAAAAACAGGGATGCATGTGCTTACATAAAATAAGATGACTCATAAGCACTATAATTTGACTAACCTTGAGTGTGACAGTGTAGTTGATGACCATAGCCTTGCCGAAGACGGCAGGTGTGTACTTGGGATTGGCTAGCTTGGTATCCAGGTAGAGACGGAAGTTGGGATCATAATCAACCTCCTTGTCTCCAAGCATGATGAACTCTCTTCCAGCAGCACCTGATGAAATTGGCAAAAATGGTCAAACCGATTGCATTAAGAGGAAAATATTGAGTAAAAAAAAAATTGTATGAAAGAAAATTCCTTGACAAGGACTACAATTTCATATAAAAAATATTGATATGGCTATATGGAAACTTGGGCATTCCATGTTTTGCACTATGTTTCATTACATGAGTATTTTAAACTTTGTACTGGCCAGAAAATGAAAAAGGAGTAGATCATCATTTTTTGGTTTAATTTACCTCACAGAAACAATGGGAGATGGGAGTTGAATTGAGGTAGAGTTTGCAAGTATGCAATTTTCAATAGTCATCATCTGACCTCCACCATTATTTTTCACTTACAAGTATTTTACTCTATCTACTTCTACAAACCATCATCTGAGAGCACTACACCAATTCAAATGGACAAGACACGAAATTACATATTCTTACATGGTCCATGTATCAGGGGTCAGATGGATTTTACTTACAGAATTCGTGAATATGAGAGATACTGAATTTGTGTAGTCAGCTGTATTTTCAGAGCATTCAGTTGACACCATAATCTTACTGCAAATATTATGTTTCAAATAATATACCCTCTAGACTAGAGTATGAAGTGTGACAGTTGTTGCCAGGAAGTGGCACTCACCTTTGATATTCTTTTCAAGGACATTGTCAATGACAGGGTCAATGTATTCATCCACATCTTGGAAGAGGAATGGGAATCCATACTTGATGGCCAACTCTAGCTGCTTCAAGAAGTCTGGATCATTGAATGTGCAAACCTGGAAAGGGAAATAATACAAATTTTACAATCCATTCAATAGTCATAGGGGAAGTAGCTAAAAATTTCAAATTGACAGTAGGTTACAGTTGATCAACGCTTGCCAATCCAAACCATCGTCACATGGGCCTCTTTTTTCATCAATCGAAAAGTGTGTTTCAATATATGCAATTGATTTGCTATTCATTTATGATTGATCATACCTTTCTAGCACCAGTCTTATGGAACAGCAGACTACTTCAACAAAAATGTCAAAATGTCTACCAATCTTAACACTGCCACTGTTTGCACTAAGATTATTCAGGCAATATCCGATAGAGAATCTCAGAAAACCTCATGTACAGGCAAGTGGAATAAAATATTTTCAAGAAGACTGGTATTTTGTGGCACTTCATTGTTTCCTTATTCATAAAAAGAATAGTCATGAAATTTAGTCTTGTGGGACGATGGACGACAACTTTTTACTTTGTGTCAAATACTTTTAAGAGTGCTTCTAGTGCAGGATAAATCATTGAAAGGAGGTCGATACCTTGAGGTTGTTTGGTTCCTCTTTCTTCTTGATCCAGTTGAGAGCCTGCTGCTGAGGATCGATACAGAGAGGGAAGCGACTTGCTCTAGTGGTTAAGATACCATTCTGAATAGACAACTCATCTGGTGGTAAGCCTTCGGATCCCCATCTAGAATGAAACACAGAGGAGGGCATTAATGTAGGCAATAGGAACTATCCACACATCATGAAGATCATTATGTCAATGTGCGTGCAAATTTTACCCAGTTGCAATATCCAATGTTCAAGCAGAAATACCTTCAAGGTAGGCTGCAATTAGATGAATGATGATTTAATCTATGTCATAAATATTCTGTATCTTTCATAGTTATTACCATCATTGCGATAAAATGTTTTTAATGACTTTTTAAATCACCATCACCATCAACTCTATCATCCTTACTTTAATGATCAAAATCATCATCATTCTATTTTTTTAGTATTATATGCCTCTTTTTCTTTCTTCTCTTGTAAAGTCAAACTATAATAGTAACCATCTGCTCGTGGCCAACCTTGCCTTCCCTTTGAAAACAGTGTCTGACGAATTATACACAGTGACAACCTGCTCAATATAAACTGTGACCAACAACTATGATTCTGAAAGGGAAACACATCCACAGTGCGGATGAGTTTGACTGTATAATTGTTTGAGCATTATACTCAAGTCCATACCACGACAAGAAACTTACTTGCTGATCTCGACATCATCAGTGAGGAGGTTCTCCACCTTATAGGGATCACTGATGGGAATTTCCCTTTCCTTGATATCGTTCTGCCAATCATGATAGACCATCTGATCACGGAAGTCCCAGGTGAATGCACCAACGTAACTCAGGAAGGCTGATGACACCAGGCAGTCACCCAGGAGTCGGATACGGCGTTGGCGAAGCTCCTCAAGGTCCTTGGTCCATCTGGAATTATCAAATTATTGTGAATGTTTATAACTTTCTCAAAAACATGCTCATACATTAATTATTTTTGGCCTCATGGGCTACTTTTGACCAGGTTGAAATACTGACTACCATAGCACAAATTTCTGCATAATATAGAGTAATATCATGATTGCAACGCAGACTCCTTCAAAAATTCCAAGGAAAGCCATTATCATCAAGTGCTAATTCTTCCAACACTAATTTTGCAATAGTGCAAGTAATGCAGAAAGGTAATTTTGTATTTCATGCTAAAACATACAGTATATTTCTCTGATACGAACATTCATTGCCCCCTCCAGTTTTAGTCATTGTTTTACACTTTAAATACTCCTCACCCAATGGGACTATATGTAAGTGTATGGTGTTTCAAATTACGACTTTAATTTCTCATCTGTGAGTCGATCAAAACCAATTTACAAACGATCTGCAGGGTTGCAAGACCATAAGGACACAAGACTGATCCCAGAAAGTTTACAATTCAGTGCTTTGGCTCCTCAGGTTTAATGTTCCTAAGATGAACTTCAAATACTTTCAATGACTTGCGACAAAAATACAACTATCCACTTGAGAGCTGAAGACAAGATATACCCCAAAATGGCACCCACCTGACGTTCTCTGAGCCAAGACCAGAGATGAGCTTGTCGGCAGCAATGAGACGCCTCTCCATGATCTCAGCCTCCTCTTGCAAGGTCTTCTTCTCTGACATAGCATTCTCATACTTCTCACCAAGCTCTTTGAGCTCCTTCTCCAAGGAGCTCACCTCGGAGTTGATGCGATCCAGGTCACGCTTGGCTTGGAAGAAGGTCTTCTCTAGTTTGGCCACCTATCAAGAGAGAGAAGTAATACATGAATTCATTTTGGGGGTATATAAGAGAAGACACCAACCTTCTAGAACTGAAGATTGATCATGTCTATACTGATTTCATTACTTGTCGAGAGAAGTCATTATTTTAATTAATCCATTCATTCATTCATTTATCATGAAGTATAGCACCAATATGAACCAAGCATTTGATTTTTTGCCAATTACACTTCATAAGTGACATCAAGACCTTTAGACGTCGGTTTCTATTCAGAGTATGGGGATACCATTGTGCATTCATCGATCTTCCTCGCCAACATGACAGAAAATCCCTACAAATTGGCAACTGTTTATTTGCAAATCCTATATCTATTAAATATCAATGTTTGTGCATGGGAAAGGTATGAGGTAATGCAGGATTGTCAGGTTCTAAATTTTGTATGAAATCAAGTATGGCTAATACACATGGGTTCATTTTTAACAATAATGATCTACTAGTGATGTTTTTGACTGATAGAAAGACTTTATAAATGTGTTCATCCAATCACTGGACATAATACCAACAATCAAAAGAAAAATTAACAATTGATCGCATTAATTACCTTTTCTCTCTTAGGTTTGATTTCTCTAGCTACAGAGCAATAGCCAAGAACAGCAGTGACGAACTTGAATAGACCTGCTCCAGCGAATGAGATCGTCTTCATATCTTCGTATGTGGTGTCAAGGTCCTTCAAGAAGTTTCTTACAGTCTTCACCTGTTATGAAAATAAAAACAAGTTATGTAATCAGCATAGATGATAGTGACTTCTTGTAAAATGATCAGGTTTGAAAAATGTTATGATCAGTCATTCCTCACTAAAGGTAAATTAGATAATGGAGAGTGGTTCATCCATGAATAGTGTACAAAATTGTTTCCTCATTAACTAAATCATCATTATCAGTCATTGAGAAGCACAAACATCAACATCCTTGATGCTGTTTTTAATGCAAATGCTGGTATAAACATGGCTGTCTTCATCATCATCATGAACATCATAAGTGTTGCCCCTGACGGAACTGTTCAGAGTATATCATCATCATCATCACCATCATCATTATCATAAGTGTTGCCCCTGACGGAGCTGTTCAGAGTATATCATCCAGATCCCGATCATCATCACCATCGAAATTGACATCACCACCATCGTCATCATTACCACCATCATCCTCATCCTCCTCGTCATCATAACCATCATCAGAACCTCCACCATCACAAGGACCATAAGAATTCTACCAACCTGTGTCTGTGAGATACCATCTACATCCAGCTCCTGCAACGACTTCAGGAAGTTTCCTTCAGCCATCATCCCTTTAGCCGACTTCCATGAGACCTCCCTGATACCACGGAGCACCACGATGCACTCACAAACCATCTGCACAGCCTTGGGAGGCTTGGCAAAGGCCCTGATCTCTGTGACAGAGGACTTATCGAGATCTGACAGTGCTTCCCTGGCAGCCTCAAGGGCTGGCATAGCTTCTGCCAAGGACTCCTCTGCTTCTTGCTGCAGAAATAGAGAGAAACAAAAAAAAAGTTATTTAGAATAGCTTAAAAATATTATCACATGCGTTAACACCAATGACATAAATTCTTTGTCTTTCCCCTAAAGTTGTAGCAGAGATGGATAATCCAAAATAGAGGCAAGGATATGGAATAATTACATAACAATTGGCTATATGGAGCTAAGAATGATGG
>BQKZ01004040.1:13100-27362 GCA_036244855.1 Temnopleurus reevesii
CTGAAAAAAGGGCTTTTAACAATGTCCAAAAAGATCAAAATTCAGAGTAAAATCTGAACTGTCACATCCCTGATTGCTTTCAGCTGCCAGGACACTTTGACACATTGTGTGGAAATTCCACTAGCCTACTACAGAAAGAAAGCATCGGAGCACAAAAAAGCCGAACAGTCTGTTGGAGCTACCGTTCTGGCCTCTCCCAGTGACATTCAAACTTAAACCGATAGACCAGTTTTGAGAGGATAGCGCTTCATATATTTAACTACTTTGTGAGCTGTAGTAAAAGTATTACCAATTCAGTTTTTCAATGGCAAATTAGAGCATGTTCATAGTTTGTTTGATTAAAATCGATCAAGAAATGGCTTAATTATCGCAAAATAAAAAATGATGCTGCGCGGTCTCCCTCCCTAGCACAACATGCTTCACGTACAAAATGAATGCGAACTCACACACCACAGACAATACCATCGATCGCTTCGCCCATTCCGGGCCGACGCTCCCCCGTGCAAAAGCACTTAGCACACCGTAGGAACCATGGCTGATTGGCGTGTTCGACGTAAAATACTCCAGAATACGTACAATTTTCTCTCCTTATTTTGTACACAGTTACACTGTGAATACATCAGCTCGTTTCACATCAATTTCTGCAGCCCGACCATTCCGAATCTATACCTTTAATATACCAGAATACGTGCGAGAATCATCTCCCAATAATTAAAAGGGTGCACATTTATCTTCATCCACATATTAAAAGCAATTGGTGAATACGTCAGCTCATTTCCCACAAATTTATTCATCCTGGCCATGACATATCGATACCTTTAATTGAAAATGGATTTAGATTACCTCTCTTCCACACACATAAGCATGTTTCAATTCGTTTGAAGAACTTTTGTAACAAGACAGACAATTTAAATTCCTTTCATTTCCTCATACTTCAATTCTTAAAATTTCCCTGTTGACAAATGTGATATGATGAATGACTATCTTATTTGTTATCAGTAACTATCACATTTGCTCTCCGGGTTAAGTGTCTATATTTGTTTTACAATCTACATGTATTTACTCTAACCATATAGGTATACACCTAACTACAGAGCTGGAAACTGGCCCTAAATATAAATGAGGTGTATTTTTTACAAATTCAAGTCTTTTGGCATAAGTGAATGGCTGAGAACACATTAACATACTGGGTGACTTCAAGTACGGCGTGCGATGTTGGTGTTGGTGTTGATCAGAGAGCAGATCGGACCGTGAACCGAGCTCCAACACCGGTGGTCGGTTTACAGAAGCGATACGATCGCCGTATCGATCGCTCAACACCAGCCTCAGTGTCACGTGACATCACACGCGCTCCCACAAGGCCTCGCGAAAAGCTCGACAATTAAATAATTTTTGGTCCGAAATTCTCAAATTAATCTATTTTAAGTCATACAAATTGTGTAATCTTCTTTAAAATCCAGAAGAAAACATATTTCCTTCCAAAATAAAGTATGTGGTTTTAGTTTTTATATGCAAATTTCACTGTAAAGTTAAATTAACCACCAACATGTCACGAGTTGTCGTAACGAAACTGCTACTGTTCTGCGAGTTGAAAACAAATGCATGATTTCAACACCAACACCAACACCGAACGTGAAGTCACAATTTTCCCAATCCCTAGGGGTTGGTGTTGAAGAATGGGAAAATTGCACATAAATGGTCAACACCGACCGCGATCCTTGGTTCAGCAGACAACATTCAACACCAGCAATCAACACGAATGACCGGAAATACGTCAGAATCTTGCAAGGTCAACCCCAACACCGACAGTCTTCAAGTTTGGTGTTGAGGCTGGTGTTGGTGTTGCTGCAACGCCAACACCAGCGTTCAACAACGTATTTGAAGTCACCCACTGTATTGTTGTTATGTTTACCCTCACTTTTGTATGCCAGCTTTCAATTTTGTCCTCTGCAAAATATGATGTTGACTTTAATGTACCTTTGCTCCATGTTCAAGAATCATATCCACGCCTATATTAGAAAGAGGAAGTTTGCAGGACTTCACCAAACATGAATTACAATTTAAAGGTATAGATTCGTAATGGTCAGGATGCAAAAAGTGATGTGAAACGAGCTGATGTATTCCCAAGTTGCTTTACATGCCTGAATATAACTATATACGAAATAAGGAAAATATTTTTGCACGTATTCTGGCGCATTTTACGTCGAACACGCCAATCAGCCATTATTGCTACATGGTGTGCTAAGTTCTTTCACACGGGGCAGCGTCGGCCCGGAATGGGCGGAGCGATCGGTGGTATTGTCTGTGGTGTGTGAGATCGCATTCATTTTATACGTGAAGTATGTTGTGTTAGGGATAGCAATGCTGTCGTCATTTTTTATTTCGCGATAATTACGCCATTTCTTGATCGATTTTATTCAAACAAACCATGATCATACTCTAATTTGCTATTGAAAAACTGCATTTTGGTAATACTTTTACTGCAGCTCACAATGTAGGTACATGTAAATATCTGAAGCGCTATCTCTCCCAAAACTAATCTATCGGTTTAAATGTATAGGTTGGTCTGGGTGGGGGTGTTTAAAGGGAAACCAACATTTGGAACTGTCATGTTCTCATTGGATGAAGAAAAATCAAATCAACAAACTGTGAAAATGTGAGCAAAATCAAACAATCCGTTCAAAAATTATGAATTTTCAAAGTCACAGAGATATGACGATCACTGCCACTCATGGTGATCCATCCGACCGGCAACATCAACGGAATCTGTGACGTCATGTCAGACAACTCCTCATAGAAATTTTAAAAATAGATTAATGTAAAATTTAGAGTAAGGTTACATGATTCTTCTCAAATATACATGAAGAATCGATAATGAAATGCTATACCCCAACCGCAAATTGGCATTTTGTTGACTTTTCTGAATAAAACGGTGAAAATGTGAAATTTTGTATACAAAATGAATGAGGAGTTGCCCGACATGACGTCATAGATTCCGTCAAAGTTGCGGATCGCAAGGATCCCAAAAAGTGGTAGGGATTGTCGTATCTCAGTGACTTTGAAAATTCATAACTTTTGAACGAGTTGTCAAAATCAAATTTTCACATATGCGTTTGTTCATCTAATTTTACTTCATTCAATGAGAGTATGAAAATTCCAGGGTTTGGTTCCTCTTTAATGTACCTTTGCTCCATGTTCCAGGATCATATCCACGCCTATATTAGAAAGAGGAACTTTGCAGGACTTCACCAAACATGAATTACAATTTAAATGTATATGTGGATCTGGGTGGGAGTGGTTAAGGGGTCACACCTCAGAGACTCCAACTCTCCTGCTTTCGGCAGGAAATCTCCTGTTTTCAGGCCAATTTCAGGAAAACCTTCCATTCTGCTGCAGGAGTTTCATTTTCTCTTGTCCGAGCTGCGCGTCTCCCATTTTAACTATTCTCCAGCTGTTATTGAACTATCTACCTAATTTTTCTGTGTCATATGATAAATAAATAGGCCCAAGATTGCACCAGAAAGCACTAGTAGCGGTCCCCAAGGCGGGCCCTGGACCCGACCATTAGGATCTTCGGGCTACATTTACGCGCACATAACATAATTCACGCAAAAAATAGTGTCTCCAGTTTAATAGGGCATTCAATCTGGAGAATCTCCAGTTAAGGAAATGGTTGAGGTTGGAGTCTCAACAGCCTTTCTGGTTAATTATCTTCTACATTTCCTCGAGCATTGAACTAAGCACAAAACATATTCAATCGTCCTGAAAGGGTTGATTGTTATTGTAATCAATGGTTTTGAACTTTTTTTCACAATTTATGCACTGAAACCAGCTGCTTACAAACTAGTTTTCAAATAAACTGGTTCTCTGATTGAATTGTGATTATTATATGTTAGTCAGATAACCAATTTAGGAAATCAAGTCTCCCCGAACTTTGATAAACAGTCCTTAATATCATACACATGTACTCCATTTTTTATTACCCATATCATTTATGACTATTTTCCGGATCAACAATATGAAGTACTTATTCAAGTGTACCTAAGAATCATCCAAATAAATTGTTGTTGTTTTTCGAAGGAAAGAAAAAGAAACTAGAGGAAAGCTAATGAATTGGATATCATTCAGGGGAAACACATTGCCGAAAGTCATCATAACTCATTAGAAATCCTGAAAAATCTAGGACATTTTGCCGGTCGCAGCTACAATTGTACATCCGCACCTGTTCTTATTTTTCTTTTGTGCTGAGATACTGTAATTGATTGCACAATGATTGTCTCTTTTTCTGAGAAAGGAAACAATCATGACCAGCAAAACCGGATGATTCATGACATATATATTTTCAATGTTTGGGTGTTCAAGCATGAAATTTGAATTTGATACAGGATTTTGTTTATAATGGTCTGAAAAAAATTAGTCCAGAGGCTTTAATTGATGTTTGATGCTGTTGCTACATGTATGAACTGAATTGTACCAAGTATGTGATTTGTGTGAAAATACACAAAGGAATGACAGGGTTACCATTAATTGAAGAAAGTTGATCAGTTGTCTCACGATGTGCAAACGTAGAACGTTAGTATAGTGACGTTTCGGCTATCTGCTAGCCTTTATCGAACTATATGAAGATAGACTACGCTGCACGCGCCTTATATTGCCTCGGGAGAGGCCCGGAGCGATCGGGTGTGTGTTCCTGCCGTGATTGGTTGTTGCCGTTGACCAATCAGCGGACGCGCTATTGTTCCCCACCGAGACGGCCGTCGGGGGCGCGCTGAGTGGAGCGATCGGGCGAGCGCTATTGTTCCCAATGCCGACGTCGAGGGGGCGAACGGGCACGTCATTGTCCCCCGCCGTGGTTCTAATCGGTTCATTGCGTGGCGTTGAATGGCAGAAAGCCACTCATTAGGGATGTCAATGCCGTTATCCCTATTGATATTGTTCGAATGCAAACGGATCTGAATCGCTTCTTTCACACGGCGCGTATACATGTACCAATGTTTGTCTTGCGCGACACAGGTGACCTTATCCCAGCCGGGATGATGCTCGGCAGTCCAAGCATGCTCAGCCACAGCTGAGCCTTCGGTTTGCCTGTGTTGAACATCGCGGCGGTTACCATTATTGGAGGACAGAATTCCTTGATATCCCCGATTTCCCTGATAAATTCTCAAATTTCCAGGGTCACTACGTCAACCAAATTCAGGCATTTCAACCAACTTCAATCTATGCATCCTAATAGATGCAAATTTTATGCCTAACTTTAGCACAAATTAAAGGGGTACTTTTATGAAAATACAAGTTGATCTGTATTGATGTATTATACCATTATCAATACCCTTTTCAGTGAAAGAGAGTCCAAATGTGTTTCATATATTTGATAATATCATTTTTTAAATTTTATGTTGGCTTAGTAGGGAACGCCTCTAAAATTTCTTTCAAATGTCAATCCTGAATTGGAATGCGCAATCACCTGAATTGAAATCCCTGCATTGATCCACATATTTCCTTTTGTTATTTACAGAACCATGCAGCTCTGAAACATGATCTAGAAAGGTGAACAAACTTGACTCTTGTGATGTCACAACAGGATTGACATTTGAAACAAATTTTTAGGGGCGTTCCCTACTAAGCCAACATAAAAATAAAAAAAAAAACACATTTGGGCCCTCTTACACTGAAAAGGGTATTGATAATGGTATAATACATCAATACAGATCAACTTGTATTTTCATAAGAGTGGACCTTAAAGGTTATTCTTGACAACCCTTACAGCTTACCCAGGGCTTGCCTGACATAGGAACGAGAAATGTACGCAAACTGGATTCCAAGTATTGTAGTCTTCTTTTGTCAACCAGTTGAAGGAATACTACATAAGTACATTTGGTGGCAAAAAACACATAAATTTGAATATACTGTATAGCGCTTTTCGCGTTGAAACTGCTGACCGCGAATTTTAGACCCTTGCGAAAATAATCCTTAAACTTTGTCAGAAAAGTTACATGTGCAGTGCTTCACACAGTGTTCTTTGAAGTGGCACGATAACGCTATCAATATTTCAATCACATGTATATTTGCATTTCTAATCATAAGCTGTGATTATACGGTCATTCTTCATAATTTTTCAAGCATTCTAAAGCATTCTTTTGTAGCAGTAATCACATCCTGTTTCTTAAAAAATCTTTATCAGTCAGGTCGGGAGATCATACCTTTTTTCATGGATTACATCCGCGAATTCAATACCCCGCGAAAATGTTCATGGACTAACCGACCGCACAAAATTAACTCCGCAAACTTATCCTGCTTTCCAGTATTAGTAAACTCGCCTATTGTCACACGTTTCCCACTATTTGAGGGGAACAAAATTCCCTGATTTCAGAGACTTGAATCAAATTCTGTGTCCTTTCCCTTGAAATAGACAGTGGAATTCATGTAGAGTGGGAATTGGGAACTTTAATGAACTTTGAACTTTGATCTCTCACAATCAACTTCACGAAAATGCTTTATTCGAAGAAGATGCAATTTTTAAGATAATTCTGTTCTCTCTAAATGCTACCAAAACCATTAATTCCATGTTTTTGCAGAGAAACGTTTTCTCTGCATTTATTTTCTGGATTGGGTAATATTTGAGCATGACCTTTGGAAAGGTTTTGGCATTATCTAGGGGCATCGAAAGATGAACTTTTCAAAAATCTATGCACTGAGCAAGGAGCATTGCATGTCAGTGCAATACTCTAGAATGATAAAAGACATACCTAAAGCCCTTAGCAAGAAAAAATAAGTCCCAGGTAATAAATGAGCACAATAATCAACAACCAAACAAAATGGTTTATAAGTAGACAGAAAGATGAACTCAAATACATGATCAATATTTTTGACACCAAAATATGAGGTGTATTTATCTAATGGTCCATTGCATTGTAATAAACCTCATTATGTATGACAAAATAAAATATTCCATTGACGTAGGTCGACGGCACCATACCTGCAGACTTAATATCACTTGAATAGCTTCTTCTTTCAAGCCAAAGAAAAAGATGAAAAGAATAGAGCAAGAGGGTGGAACAAAGTAGAATGCACCGACACCCCTCTATTAAAAGAGTGTGCTGGTTTGTGTACATGTAACGCACATTCTGTACATTCAGTATGAACATGGATGGGTACTCTATGATCAAATTTTTAAAATCTACTTCCTCATTTTGTTACCCTGCCCCAAACCTTTGGACAGGGACCCTGCACAGATAGTCTTGGCTATCCAAAGACCAGAAGAAAATGTCGGGATGAAGAATGACAATAAAAATCTCAAAATCATTTTGAAAACCTTTAAAATTCTTCAATATAAAAAAAAGGTTCTTATGAATTCCCTAATCTATGTCATTCTCTCCAGTGATAATTGCTCCAAATAAAAAACTGCAAATTAACCCTATATACATGTAATCCGCACATCCATCTAAACCATAAACCATACCAAACCCTAACCTCTTTAACGAATGAAGCAATTGTCAGGTCACGTTCTAAGACATCTAATTAATGCACATTTCGGGGATTTATACTCCATTCTAAAAAGAATACAAACTTTCTGGAACAACCATTTTTAAAAGGTTATTCGTCATACATGTAATATTATTTGCTTTAATGGCGAAAGATGCTTCAAGAAATGTTGCTTTAAAGATGGATGATTTGTTTGATTCAGTCAAATGTAAGGAGCTGGAAAGATTAGTTCAATTTTTGAATGACGATTATATCACTATACACGAAACCTGACATTATGTACGAAATACATGGCATTCAACTTTTTTTTGGGGGGGGGGGGGGCTTAACAGGACCCTAAATCTTAATCTCTTTTAAAAATAATCTACATGGAATACACCCCACTCAAACCTAACTTCCCAGCCACTTATATACAGCACTTGGCCACCTAAATTGCTTCCCTCCAGATAAACAAGTGTCTACAAATGTTGCTTTTCTACAAATGTTGCTTTTCTACAAGTGTTGCCTGTCTAGAAGCCACTTTAGGTTTGACTGTATTCATTATGTAACCTGCCTAACGAGGTCAACTGTCTTATGTAGCCATCGTTTCTGTTTCCCTTGGGTGGCCACTATAGACAGATTTGACTGCATTTAATGTACCATATGTCAAAAAAAAATTGACAACGGGGTTTCAGGATTAATAACTTTTGAAAATGAATATGAAAATAAATGCGGTTTGGCATGTCGAATATATAACTATTCATCTATATTTGGTGAAAATTTCATGAGATTTGCTTGAGTGGTTACAAAGAAATGAAGCTTTTTGTATCGGATGTCATAATTCCGTTCTGCACAAGTTTGTGAGGATAGAGACGTGCGATGGACAATGGTTATTTAAACTTCCCACGACTCATTGCTCAAAAGGAATGTTACTGCTTTGGGGTTTAAAAGATAAACCATGAACCAGGAGTTCACATCATAATCATATAAATACGTAAATAATGTCATTCAAATAATTCATGACAAGCGTGGATATTTAATTTACATATAAAAGCCCCAAAACAAAAACAGTAACATTCATTTTGACCAGTGAAACATTGGAAGTTGAAGTAACCATTGTGCTTTACACGTCTCCGTCCTCACAAACTTGTGCAGAACGGAATTATGACATCCGCTACAAAAAGCTTAATTTCTTTGTAACCACTGAAGCAAATCTCATGAAATTTTCACCAGATATAGGTGAATAGTTATATGTTTGACATGCCAAACCACATTCATTTTCATATTCATTTTCAAAAGTTATTAATCCTGAAAGCCTCGTTGTCATTTTTGGGGGGACATATGGTATGTTCCCAGAAGCCTGGCAGCCCCATTTATACTGCGAAGTACAAAACTGGATAGCAATTAGGCAACGCAAGACAATAGCAATGTTTAGGGGAAAAAATTGTTTGGGTACCCTCCATGGACCGACCCTCCGTGTAAACCACCAATAAAAATGTTTTTTCCTCCCATTAAAATTTAAAAATTTCTGTAAGGTTATAATTAATTGCTTTGTATTTATATGAATTTACATCTGAAGATTAATTTTCAGATGCACTTTAAATTTTCACTGTTTTTTCCTGACGATTAATAGTGTGAATTGTGCTCACAAAAATATTTAAAAATAAATAAACATCATAAATTCCAATTGACCAATTCTATTTTTCCCAAATAGCATTGGAGGGCAAGCAACCTCTTTTTTTGTTGGGAGAGGGGGGGGGGAGAGGGGCTTTCATGTATGTGAAAGTTAACATACCCAAAACAGAGTGTGACTATAGTATCATGGGGGAGATTTTCGCAAAAATCCAGTACATCTAGGCCCGGAACAAGTAGAATTATACAATATATGACAAAATTGTGGTGATCATTTTGATATGAAAACAATCTAATATATAAAAAAATCCATAGTGTGAAACTAATAATGTAACATGTTCTTTAGCTGGTCCGTTAGTTCAATTGAAAGAGGAAGAGAACAAATAAACTTTGACCAAATATAGTCAAAGAAGAAGAAGACGAAGAAGAAAAATGGTTGACATGGTTCACAAGTCTTATGTATGTAATCTACCCTTTTTCTGCCTTTTTTTTTGTTTTGGTTTGACTCTGTTTGCTTGTTACTTTTTGTATCTGAATCAAGGGAGTAGAATTTGTAAAAGTTTGTATTGATGTCTAGAATAAAGAAAACTTTGACCACGGAATACAATTTTGAAAGTCCCTTAAATCAAACAAACATTGTACTTCTCTCAATATGATTAAGAAAATCTAAACAATGTTATAAGACATTTCGAGTTCTTTATACACGTTTAAAACAAACTGGTTTAGAATGACTAGATGAGTGGTCAGCCAGGAGAATAACTGGTGAATTGGTCAGATTTTTCCCTAAAAATTTCCGGTCAGAAATACTGAAACTTAGTCAAACTCAACTGTGACTGGAATGATAGACCCCGTTTACACCGCCGGCCCAATTGCAGTACCGGTCCCGCTAGGCTTTTTTGGTACCGCAATTTGGCCAGCGAGCGATTACACCAAAAACCAGGCCGGCCCAAAGCCTGCCTCAGGCCGGCCTAAAAGTCGGTGTAAACAGGGTCATAGTTGGCTCTCAGCTGACTATTATCCAGTCCCTTTTCAGTACAGTTAATCTATAAAGACAATCGAATTGGGTCTTCAATGGCAGGTGGTCTCTATTAACAGGTTTCTATATAAATCAATTTCTTTCTAGGGATTAAAGAAAGGTGGTCTTTATGGAAAGGTGGTTGCTAAAGCAGGTTTGACTGTAGTTTGTATTGATGGTGTTTAGATTAAGGGATATTTTACCAGAAAACACAATTGAAGTATTATCACAAAAAAAATCCTGCTGTATTTCCCCTTTTTATCGCCACCTCCTATCAGGACTACATACCTATATCACTGACTAAACCCCAATAACATTGGGATTACGATGTCTTCTGATAGCTTTTGCAATGTTGCCCTAGTTTTTGTAACAAACAGTCTTAAGATAGTGGTTGTTAGGGTCAAATACCATCTTAATACAAACTTGTTATATTTGTTCTGACCCTCATTAAACGAGGTGACCATACAACACAGTCATCGTAATACTCATCAACTAATTGAGTAAGCCAAGGAAAATGAATTGTGTTACAGCAAAAGTACAGTGTATGGTTTTGCTAAGTTTGAAGCAAAAAATGAATCAAATACATGTACTGTGAAAAATAAACAAGACTTGATGAACAAAAGTTTATTGTAAATTTCTCACCATGAAAGTTTCTAAAAGTAATAATAATAAACAAGTTGCTTATATAGCGCATATCACTGCCATTGCGTCTCTATGCGCTTAAAGAAATGAAAAGTAGGAAATTAAAGATGCCATTCGATTGGGACAAAGTCATTTATAGTGCTTTTTGAATAGATAGGTTTTCAAGGAGGATTTAAACTTCGATATTGTGGGTGAGTTGTTTTAAATGAGATGGGATATTGTTCCAGAGTGACGACGCAGCATGAGAGAAAGACCGCTCTCCATAAAACTTTGTAAAGTAACATCATTAGGCCATTGTTCATCTGTAATCTTATTCATTGGGTATCCCAAAGAAAAGATTGTGTTTCAGCCGAAATACATGTACAGACCTAATACCACTAATTGCATTTCCCATTCACTTGTGTGGATAAAAGTAAAAAGTAAAAAATAATCATTGAAAAACAAGTGCTAGGAACAGTAACATTCAGACATGAAGTTTTAGTAGATCATCTTATTTCCTTCATCTTCATGAAATATGAAGGATGGACTGAGAATTAAACTACCTATAAAATTGCTTGGACCATGTTGGGATATGGAGTTTTGCACAAGGCTGATAAAATAGCCCTAAAATCCTATTTGGACTATTCCTGCCATCTCATGGGACTCATGAGAACCACCTATAGTTCATTTGAATACTCATATGAAAAACATTGCGAGAATATCTGCCATTTAAGTTATATCATTATTCTATAGTCATATAAATATCTTGGGTATGGAATCACCTGACCAACAATGGTCACCTGACATAATTCATGGTGTGCGGGCTACAGATTTGGAGAATTTGAAGTTTGACATGGGAAATACTGTGATTTAATTTTATGTGAAGCAAATTAAGTAACAGAGAAGAGATGTTGGGTTTTTCATGGGGACGGTCATTAAAGGACAACCATACATTTTGAAATATCTCTTTACCTAAGGCCAAAGAAATATTAGTTGGATGCCACAGAATGACTTTTTCTATTAAAACATTGTGTCAGTCGGTCGGAAAAAAAAATTATTGGTTTATTTTTCTTTATATTCAGAAAAAAGTTCAGGCAGAAAATGAGACTTAGAATGGGGTAAAAATTCCTACAATTGTCTGAAAATTACGTTTCACAATCTTGTTCTTATGTTTCCCTATAATTTTACACTTTACAGTGACATTCTTTATTTGAGTGAAAAGCAATTACAAAAAGTTCTGATTGGGACATTTTCAGAGGGTTGATCGGTTGCTGCAGGCATCCAAACAATTTCCTCTTTAACCTAATCGATGTTCATCTGTAAATTGAAATTTAAGCTAATGATTGCATTATTGGAGCCAATGATATATTGTACAAGTGATGTCCACATGAAGGCCAATACGTTTTCCTTCTTTTGACTCTTTATTCCCTTTGACACTAGTCTTTGTGTGCACAATAGCCGCAATGACAAATAATTCTTTTCACACTACAGTTGAAAGTTCAGATTCCCATCACAAATCCTCAAACAAATTAGTTCAGCATTCTGATTTTGAGGTACTGTAGAAGTACTGTACTGAATATAAGTTTCTCTTCAGCATTTTCATTTTACTTTTGGACATGTCACTTTAATCTCTTACAGTTACACAGCATCAATTTTGAAAAATCATTGATTCCTAATCGAACAAAAGCTGTATCTGGTTGATGTGAAGTTCATATTATTTTTGCTTGGGCTATGATGAAATCATGAAACTTATAAATGGGGAGACAAAAAGTTCTTGAGAATTCTTGAGAATATCGCTTAAAAGTTTCAGTTTAATAATTAATGTACAATATATGTAATATTTAGAATTACAAATATACATGCCTGTGCAACAAAAAAAATGGAAAACAAATTGTATAGTATAATGCATAATTTGGTATCTACACTTTAATTTACAAATCATCTGTCAAATTAAATGATATTCCTGTTCTATTTATTTACATATATACATGTAAATGCAAACTTTACATACATGTAAATGCACAACTATAAATGTACAGCTATACATGTAAATGCAAACTGTACATGCAGAGTACATAGACACACCGAAAAGTTAAACTATTGTAGATAGAATGAAAACACAGATATTCACTGGTATATACAAATTAGTAATCAAAATTCACTAAAATTCCATTTCTATTCAATACAAAGCGGCATATTTGAGGCACTGTCTCTGTATCAAGATGTATGCATGATTTCACATTCAAAATTAATTCAAACCTGATAATTTTATAGCAACGAGAAAAATCAAACAATGAAATCTGTTTATTATTACTATTCTAGTACAAAAAAAAACCTGCACTTATGACATGGCTATACGTGTAGATAGAATGAAATACAATTATGGGCAACTTTTTTGGTCATGTATGGAAAGTCTAAAACCCAAACTTTCAAAACCCTGGTTGCACATTCCTTGGTACATGAATTTGTAGAGTGACAATAGTAAAATCGTGTTGATAACTTACTTATATTGTAATTATAATTCCCATAGAACTGTGTGAGTGATCACAATTGGGAAGTGCACAGGTTACAATCTACATGTAAAAGGGAGCCAACCCCTGGATTTATTTGGCTCTCACATGAAGGAATGTTAGACATGCAAACAAGCTGTAAAAATTTGAACATAATCAAATTATCCATTACAAAGCTAGGAGTTTTCAAAGTCTCAATGATATCACAATGACAATCCCTGCCGTTGATCGGCAACTTTGACAGAATCTGTGACAAGTTGTCAGTAAACTCATCATTTAATATTTCTTGGTAGGAAATTTAATCTTCTTTTTCAGAAAAGGCAATAAAGGCTTCAGTATATCACGCCTTCATCAAGTCTGCATGTATTTTGTAAGGAATCATGTTAAACATGTATTGTACATGTTTTTTAATTTTCTTTTTAATACAACTATGTCAAAGTTGCCTACTGCACGGATCCCCATCAGTGGAAGGGATCATGGTAACACTGAGAATTTAAAAATCCTACATTTTCAAAAGATCCTCCGATTTAGTTCATCACATTTTCTCCAAACCACTGACAGTACAATAATTCCAAGTGTTAGTTCCCCATTAATTATGAACCAAATCCATCAGAAAGGATTCGCTTTCTTTTGTGACTTCCTCTGAAGCTTTTCTCACATTTTGACTATTGGTTTTACCTTTGGTAAATTTATATTGAACTTACTTTGGGCGAAGCTCCAAACATGCTACTTGAGTCGCATTTATGGTTTTAGGGACATTTTCAGAGAGTCTAAAGTGTTGAATCTGTTTCCTTCCCCATTGGACAGGGGTGTTTAAATTACTTCATATTCAAAAACACTTTTCATTAATTAGGGAAAAAAAAGAAACTTGTTTGGAGGACCTAAACTGACGGTAAATTGCCAGTAGGTCCATTACCATCTCGTCCAATGACCGTTTCGTCCAGACGCGCTTCGTCCAATATTACTTGGTCTATAAACATTTCGTCCAATAAACACTTCGTCCAATTGCCGCTTTGTCCAATA
>BQKZ01004041.1:11429-22103 GCA_036244855.1 Temnopleurus reevesii
GGGGGGGGGGGTGGTAATGATAGATAATTAGAGAGTTGATATAAATGTTTGAAAGTATAGATGAGAATCGAATTAACATTTCGTTGATGCAGCCAATGTTATCTTCATGAATCTAGACATTTTTGTAAAAACAGGAATCATTTGAATGTCATAAGTTCATCTGTTTTGATATATTTAGAGAGACATTTTAAAAAAAATCTGCAGGAAGCTTTAAAATTCAGTGAGTAGATCGTGATCATCTGGGTGGTCAAAAACCGCATGCTTTCTGAGTGCTGATGTAATATACATTTTTTAACTCTTTTCTGATAGTCAATGACAACTTTGTCTTTTCATGTTCTCAGATTTTGATAGCTACAGAGATATCAAAAGGATCGCACACATTTTAAACATAATTTGAAATGATCTGTCATAGGGGGTGTTGCTCAAAAGTTGCAATTGATCGCAAATTGCAGTTGATCGGAACGCGCCAATCAAAATCATTGTTTTATGCGCGTCTTGGTAAATGCGCACTCCGCGCGCGAATAAAAATGCGCGTTACAATGTCCAAAGTTGCAGTTGATTTGCAGTTGATTCTGAGCAACACCCCCATAGTCTAATATTGCTGTTAAAAGAAGAATGTCAAATGGGTAATATTTTTGCACAACGGGTATCATACACACCCTGTCTATTGCACGGAATGGATTAAGCTATCCTCTTCTTTTTCAGTTTAGCATGTTTAGTGGGTTTTTTTCAGTTTAGTATATTTTCATTTCAAATCAAATCAAAATATAACGAAAAATCAATTACAAAGTTCCAAACAAATCAAGGTACATAGATAAATTCATACATTAAAAGTCAACATGCTAGGACGTTTTGTACTACCCTCTTAACATAGTCCCAAACGTTGATGCGTCTATGTTAAAAGGATGGCACAAGAAGTTAAGAAGGCTTAATAAGAAGATGGTAGCTAAGACCATTTCGAGCAATCGACCCAAAGTGATCGAGTGACAAGCCATTAATTAATTTATGGGTTTGTTTGGATGGTTCATCAAAAAATAAAAAGTACGAGCCAAGTAGAAAAGCAAGAAAAACTAAAGGGAAAATAGAAAATCAAATAACCATTATAAAGTCCCAGTCCCATTTAGACGAATCATTAAATTTTTCATTGCGAATCATTTTGATTTGAAATCGGAAATATTCGTAATGTATTTACAAATCATTCGTTGTGAATTTGGTTAGCATGTCATAATACTTCGTGTCGAAATCTTCATATTTACGAATTTCCATTAGGCGAATCATTACGATTCTCATTGCGAATAATTGCATATTGATATTTGCAATGCAATGTGTCACTCTGAAGGCTTAGATAGAAAGTTTTTGTCCGCTTTCTTCTGATCAAATAGATAATTCATGATCTTTCTTGCCCGAAATATAGAACAGTTGAGAGTATTATCTCCGTACATAATGTGTCACTGTGAAGGCTGGAAGAGAAATGTGTTTTTGTCCGATTTCTCTCCTTATCATGTTAGTAGTGCATGGTATCTCTTGCGCGAAATATAGGACAGATGAGAGTATATCCCCGTACATAATGTGTCACTGTGAATGCTTGAAGAGAAGGGTGTTTTTGTCATTCCTCAGACTGTTGATAGGGTAGATTTCTTCAGTGAAATATAGGACAGTTGAAGTCTTATCCCCGTATGTAATGCTGATGGTATCTCGCGCATTCAGGAATAGCCGTTTAATATCGGTTCACTTGGGATGGTTTATGCCCTTTTCTATCCTGTCCATCACTCCTCTCACCATCAGCATCACCGCCACCATCACCATCACTGCTACCACTACTATCATCATCACAATTACCACCAACATCAGGATCAACATTACCACCACCATCATCATCATCATCATCATCATCATCATCATCATCATCATCCCCATCACCATTACCACCACCATTGCCACCATCATCATTACCACCACCATCATCATCACTATTACCATCATCATCATTACCACCACCATCATCATCATCATCATCATCATCACCATTACTACTCCCATAATCATCACCATTTCCATCACCATCATCATCACCATTACCACCACCGTCATTATCACCATTACCAACATCATCCTGATCATTAAAACCATCATCATTACCATTATCACAATTACCACCAACATCATTACCATTACCACCATCATTATCACCATTGCCATCACATTCATCATCATCATTGCCACTACCATCATCATCTCCATTACACCATCATCATCATCATCATCATCACCATTACCACCAACAACATCATCACCATTGCCACGACCATCATCATCACCATTACCACCGTCATCATCATCACCATTACCACCTCCACCACCATAATCACCATTGCCACCATAATCAGCATTATCATCATCATCATCATCATCATCATCATCATCATTACTACTCCCATAATCATCACCATTTCCATCACCATCATCATCACCATTACCACCACCGTCATTATCCCCATTAACAACATCATTAACACCACCATACTAACATCATCCTCACCATTACAACCATCATCACCACCATCACCACCATCATCATTATCATTACGACCACCATCATTCTAAAATACACTTACATAATCAAACGATAAAACAGAAATCATTCTGAGGGACTATATAGTGATAGAATAGATATTGTCTGAAGTTTACTTTCTCTAACAAAAAATTAGGACAAAATTTTACCCAACACGGGGCTAAATAATATGTTCTCAAAACTATCGGGTGAATTATGTCCAACTTATTGTGGACACATAATTATTGACCATAAGTTGGACATAAACAAATATTACTTTGAAAATACCCAAATTATCGTAGAAATGTAAGCGTTCTTTCTTTAATACAATAACGAAATTTGTATATTACAGACCATAGATATAACGAATTTCGTGAATACAATAGTTCCCTGCTTATTTAAAATTTTACATATCAAGTTAGCGGCCTTAAAATCGTTCGTATATTGCAGACCATCATAGTAACGAATTTTGTGAATATAACAAATAAGTTACCCACCAATAGTTGTGTGGACGGTATGTTGCCGAGTGTTGGGTAAACTTTTGCCCAACGTTTTAAGAGTCTAGTCGAGGGGAAACAATTTATAAACCTATTCTTTGACTATATTGTTAAAGCCCATCTTCGACCCAGGTTCTGGACACTCAGATTAATGTAAAAATCTTAAAAAATAAAACGGAATAATGCAAGCTTTCTTTGAGGAAGGAACATCAAATCGGCTCCGAGTCATTAGCGAAAATTTGTGAAAATTTGAGCACAATCCGACAATCCGTTCAAAAGTTATGAATTTTCAAAGTTTTGATTTACACCCCTCATGGGCTCCTCAAATTGGCAACGTGGGGAACTCTCCATTCACTTTGTACACAGAATTTATAATTTTCTTCTTTTTTCCTAGAAAAGTAGAAAAAATTGTACTTTTCTTATCAAGTATGATATGGACATTTTGATTTTGCATGCATTTCGGAATGAATTTTGTTAATTTATTGTCTACTTTACTAGAAAAAGAAAAAAAAATGTAAAAATCTGTGTACAAAGTCATGGAGAGTTCTCCATGTTGGCAGCCATTTTGTGCCTGTACATTGCCAATTTGAGGAGCCCACGAGGGATTTAAATCAAAACTTTGAAAATTCATAACTTTTGAATGAATTGTTGGACTTTGCTCAAATTTTCACAGTTTGATCATTGTGTTTTTCTTCATCCACTGAGAGTGCATCAATGTATGGGTGAAGTTCCCCTTTAAGATTGTCAAAGCTGATTTTCCCCTTTTATCTGGTATAGTTAAGCCGATCAACCCATTGAAAAATGTTTCCCAATTTTAATGTTAGTTTACCGGGCTATTCATGGCATGTCTCCCAAATATATTCTAGATTCTTTGCATGTATACAACCCTTCCCGTACCCTGAGATCCTCTAGCTCACAGTTATTACAAGTCCCACGCACTGTTCGCTCATCGGGGGATCAATCTTTTTCTCACATTGGCCCAGCACTCTGGAACAATCTCCCCCTTTCCCTACGTACTATCCCATCCTATACTGCCTTCAAAGAGAATTTAAAGACGCATCTATTTAATTTGTAAACTCTTACTATTATATGAAGTGATATATGCGCCATGAGCGTCTTTAGTGACGGAGTGTTGCGCTTTACATGTTTACACTATTATTATTATTATTATTATATCTATGATTTTTCTGAACAAGAATTAGACTTTATTTTTCAAAATGCCCTTATTACATGCTATAATTCCCAGATTTCTCCAATCGAATCGTAATAGTCTTAACGTGTGTGTTAGATTTTATAGAATAACATTCCTAGTGGTCATTTCACTTTCGAAATGTCGCCTCGTTTTGAGTTTGCCTAAAATTGTGCTGCATATGATTTTTTCCACAATTAATTTTAAATGGGCTCGTGTCGACCCTATTATGTCACATCAAAAGGTAGTCGAATTAGTGTGGCTTTTCCATCAATTTCAAACAAAGAAGGAGGAATCGAAAATTAATGGCATGCCATGGACATGGCCTATTTATGTATTTTTTTTTCAATGATGGTTTCGTACGAAGTTGTGACGTATTGATTTGCAGCATAATAGTACACGAGTCACGTGCTGCTTGGTTAGAATCCCATATGCATCATGATTTCCATCTACACGCTCTGATATTCACCAATAGCAGATTAAATAGCCGTTAATGTTTTAATTACTAAAGCGACCGCGATAGTGAGAGAGATATGTGCCATTTTCAAAGAAATGGTGAACATTTAGGTTTAAAAAGTAAATCTTGCAGTCCTTAATGTTACTACATACTCATTCTTTTTTATATTTGTTATTTTGTCTTACTTTTATATCCATGTAAGTTTTGGTTAAATTGTAATTGTTATGATTTGAGTGAAAAATAAAAAATATCTGAATCTGAAATCTGAATGAATGAAATGAAAATTCACTCGTAAATTCGATAAAAACTTAGAATATTACTAATGTTCATGTTGATGATAGCAGCCATTTTTGTTACAGGCCGATACAGAGATGCCCTCACTTCTAAAATTTATCAAATATACATAATCAACACGTGTGCCAAAGTTCATGCTTCTTTCATTAAACCCACAATCATGTCACATATCTCTCTCTCTCACTACGATGACTTGCAAATAGATATTCGACTTATCCATTGGTGTATGCTTCAGTTTGACGGGTTTGCATAAATAATGAATGCCAAGAGCAGATATTTGTTTATATTTTGTTATATACAATTTTTTCACCAATGAGTTTGAAAATGAATAGCAATCGTTTTTAAAATTTTAGACAAATGCACAAAGATTATTTTTTTAAATGATTTTCATATTTCTTATAATCATCCTATCATGGTGGTTTAAGATTATTTTAAAATAATTAATCTGTAACATATTTTGGAAATGATTATAGCGATGCATTAATTTTCTTCAATTTAGGTTTTAGAATATTTTACTAATTTTTCAGACTTGAATGTTTAATGATTTAATCACTAAAACACCAAGCACCTGTAATTCAAATATTATGAATATTGATTGATTGATTGATTGATTTTATTTCCGATACTCAATAAAAGTACAAATATATACAACATGAAAGCAAGAGGAATAAAATGAATATTGGATGGATTGCCCATTTCAGAGCCATTATCAAAGTGGCTCTGTTCTTCCATGGGGTCCATCAACGATATGAAAACCTGTGATGTCTTTTGGATGATGATGTTAATCATGGCTTGTCAGATCGAGATGCAGATGAATCTCTAAAACAGAAACACTCACAAACATATGAGAAAACACACCTACGCACACACACACAAACACATACACATACATAAACTTAAAAACCTGGATTTTATTTCAACGTAGGCTCTATGGCATTATGTTTAATATGTTCTGTAATCTATACCGTATTACGTTACTTGGCGTATATATTTAGTGGCAGCATATCATATAAGACGTTGTTCTTCTTAGCTGTCGATCACTTCAAGTGCTTTTACTGGTATATTTCACATTGTCTATGAAATTGATTTTTACTTTTGAATGGAATAAATACGAATTGAAATTGATTGACATCATGCTATACAAGAAAATTAATTTATATGTAAACAACACTGTCTGTTTTCCCGGTTCAGTAACAGCTTTTCACAATTTTGGGTAATGTACAAAATATACCATATCGGTCGGTAATAACTTATCAGCTTGGCAGTGTGATTCAACAAATAAATCTCATGAAACAAAAGAACCATTTTAGTGATAGGTCTTTCCTTTATTTTGCCCAAACTGATTACAACAATCGCTCTTTAATGTTGCACAACAAGGGGCGTTTCTGTAATATTCGCTGGAATTCTGCGGCTCATGTGTGCTTGTAAAGCCCTGGTCACATAGGACCCCGGAAGCAACGTACATGGTTCACCCCGACTCGTTGTTCCGAGGCAGTTAACTGTGAATTAACAAAGAGTCGGGGTGAATCGTGTAGCTTCCGGGGTCCTATGTGACCGGGGCATTATATCGTCATTAGAAGTGATCCCAAAATGTTTACACTTGAATTACTTTCGGCGGAGTTTCATTAAATTCCGTCGACTTTCGAACAACAACGAGTTGAATATTGGTATAGAGTTGAAGTAATGATGCGTGTATATAGAAGTACGCAAATGGATGTACATGTGTGTATGTGTGTATGCGCGTAGCTGTGTTTTTGTTTTTGTATGATTACTGGTTTATTGACTGTTCTTAAAACAATAAACATTTTTTTTTTCATCGATCAATCTAATTATTAGAATTAATGTTGATGTGGGCATGGCATAGCTTCAATAATACATAAATCAATGAAATGACGAATTTCAAATCAAAATTGTAGTAGAGTCAAATTTAGTTAAAACTTTTATCCAATTCAAAGGATAATTGAATTGAATACACGAGATCAACATAAATAAATAGAAAATGTTGATTTGATTCCATGCAAATGACACAAGCTTTATTTTCTTATCACAATATGCAAATGAAAATAATCAAATTAAACAAAAAATACAGATTTTTTTTTTAAACTACACAATGGGCTTTTAATTTTTCCGAAAAGAAATGACACCTTCTGGTTGATAACTTGAAATGATATTCCTCCAGATAATACAGGATCATCTTTAATGTTAAACAAGGGAAAGTGAACCAATAGAGGAAAGAATACGAAAAATTATTCGCATTTGATGTGAACGTAAAGCTGATGGAATTAGACAAGGCAACACAAATATAATTGAACAAAATTGTGTAGGTTAAAAATATGATAAAACTCTCACCTGTTTTTTTTTCATCCAGAAATGGCAAAAAGTTGACCAACAAGGTTACATTCCAAAACCATCAATGAATAATATTTCACCAAACAAAATCAGCAACATCATTCTAAAAGTCCACGCGAATCCCTGGCGCCTCTTTATAGAATTAAATCAATTAGATTCGTACCTATTGATAGAATGGGGACCAATGACGAACGCATTATACTGATAATTGATTTTTGATGAAAGTCCGATGCGAACATGATGGTAGCATTCGTTGTATAGTGATGAGGGATGCCTTCCCTTTGCTCCCGAGGAGATTGATGCGCAGTTTCATGTTTAACGACATGAGCAAATGCTAACAGCCGATCCTAAGCGAGCCAATTTATAGCGATTTCGTTTCCCACCTTAAAGGCCGACTCACACCTTTGCGTTTTAGCCTGCGTCGGCCCAGCTTTTTTGGAAATTAAAAACGCTCCCTGGACGCACATCATACGTAGATCAGACGTCGGACTGACGTTCGGCTTGGGCTAAAACGCCGAGACGCCGAGTGCCTGTTCACCGTACGACCTGCGTCTTTGTGCGTCAAGGGAGCGTTTTTAATTTTGCAAATACGCTGGTCCGACTCAGGCTAAAATCGCAAAGGTGCGAGTCAGCCTTAAACAGCCCGCGTAACTGATTATTGGTCTACAAGTTCAGACCCACTTGATTGCACTCTTAAAACTGAAATGTTCAATTGGCATTTTGAAAGGTTGTAGGGGTCACAATCTTTACAAGAGGTAAATGTACATTTTCCATCATTTTCAAATATTGTTGTTACAATATTACAGTAATATTTTTAGTGTTTAGAGCGTGTACAAATTATATAATAAGAAATTATAAACATTTGGCTAAAACAAAATTTATCTCAATTTTTTAAGTTCATCTTTCATGTACATTAAGATTTGATAATTATAAAAATTGGATTTGATAATTATAAAAAAAAACATGCGGCCGATAGCTTATCTTTCTACAGCAACGAAACATGTGCGGATAAACATGCAGGGAGCTTCAGAGAGTAGAGCGGGATCGTTTCGCTGGCCAAAAACCAAGGGCTTTCTGAGCGCGGAAAACGTTTACTCTTTTGGGATAATATTATCATTTCATCCCCTCTGTATTTTCAGATAGTGTTGGTCTAATAGAGATATCAATATATTTTGAGCATGTACTATAGATATGATTTATTTTCAATTAATCGTATCTATTTGACAGTAGCAGGCCCACGTTCTTGCATCATTTAGGCATTGTACTACTTTTTCTCTAGAGTGTTTAGATCTGTAGACTAATTTAATATGTCAAGTACTCCATATATTAATGGATATATCCATGATATATTGCAAGTTGAATATACACCTAATAAAGCTATTTGAGGCTGAGATGCTGAAAACCTTTCCATTTCCTTGTTGAAACTCAATTACGGATTTAAATTGACATGTAGGAATACGTAAACCAAATTTGTTTATTATTGATTTTTCTTTTGCTCGGCTAAGATTTGGAGTTAGATTACTTCAACGATAGAATGTCTTGTACTGATCTGTTCTATGACCGAGTATACAAGTTTGATAGTCATTTTCATGGAATATGATTCAGTATGATGAATAAATGAAAGCAAAATCCAGGCTAAAAAAAAACCGACAAAAAAAACCCCAGCATATAAAGGTCATTTCAATGTGCAGCTTCACTCTATTTGTATTCAGTTTCACTCCCCCTTTCTCTTATTGACATTCATTTTTCCTTTCCACCGGAAAGCGGGAAAGGAAAAAAAACAGAAAACAAATAATTGTCAGTGTACCACTTGAAGATTTAATTCATCTTCAATTGGAAAAGTGGAATTTGTAAATGCCCATCAATCACTGATGGTTTGGGTAAATATTTAGTTTCAAGTTCGATGGTCAAGCAGTAAATTTCATATGTTTGAACAATATGAATTATTATTATCTATATGAGAGTTTTAAGCCGTACAATATTAAGCCATATTGCACGGCTTCAATTTTACGCTTGCGCAAAGCAGTGACCAGCCTTCTGGTATATGTAAAGATAATAATAATTATATTGGATGGCTTCATTTCATGAAATACCGGGAATATTGCACTCGTTAGGGCCAATATTACCCTAACTCGTGCAATATTCCCTGGTATTCCATTTATTGCCATACAATATTATATAAATATAACTGAGAACATTTTCAAGTGAGCATGCATTACTTCATTAAAATTGTAACCAGTGAAACTCAACGAAATTCATAATGACCACTCACGTTTTTCGTTTTTGTTTCATTTTGATATTTTCCGCCGAGTCCATTAAACAGGGGAGGGGGGTGGGGTCAGAAGCTTTAATCATCCACTCCCTTTTATTAGGGGAATATTGACAAATGCACACACACGCTTATACACACACACACACACACACACACACACACACATGCACACACAAAAAGAAAAAAAGAAAGAAGACACAAATGTTTTGTTCACTCTTCTTATTTTGATGAAAACGTTGATCAAGAGTCGCACGTACTCGGGACTTTCTTTTGTGATCATGAAGATTATTATTCTGAATGATTGAATGCAGTTGTTTATTTTGTCTCAGTCCTTTGTCCCTTCTGCTCACAGTGGAAGCTAATCATATGTTTGGTATTACGTGGTGTGGTAATATCGTAATTCCACTTTCTATTAAAACAGTCATGCAAATCTAATGAGTAAACAGCGATTAACTAAACATTTTGCCCCGGTCACATAAAAGTGCGGAACCAACACCATTCAACACGACTCTTTCCTCAGTTAACAGTTAACTGCCTTCAAACAAAGAGTCGTGTTGAATCGTGTTGGTTCCGGGCTTCTATGTGACTGGGGCATAAGCTACGGCTAAACACCTATAACCCATTGTGTAGATGTAATGACCATGTTTACACAACTTGTAATCGAGAATGATTTCAAGTTTCTTGCAAAACAATATACCCCTAAATAGTCATAAACAGAGCAAAGTTCGCCATCCAGTGGGTCCAGTTGAGGATCCTGTGGCTAGCTAATAGCAGTCTTGTCATAATATTATAGCGCATTGCACTCAACCGCAATGATTCCCCTACTCTCCCCTGAATTGTGGCATGATGCAAATTAGAGGGGGAAAGCAGATTCTGTGGTAGTCCAATTGAGGACTATGTGCAGGGGCGGATCTAGCTTTTTTCCAAGGGGGGGGGGTTTGAGCCAACGACGATGCGGAGCATCGTCCACGAACCGCGAAGCGGCGATGTCCGAGCCGCGTAGCGGCGAGCCGATTTTTCTGCTATTTTGAACCCCTGTAAATGATGTTATCCTGCCATCTACTA
>BQKZ01004041.1:39356-51438 GCA_036244855.1 Temnopleurus reevesii
TGAAAACCAGGTGCATTTAAGCGAAAAGACATATTCTGGGAGATATGAGTTCGTAAAGTCGAGAGTCCGTGTATAAGTCCTATACCTGATTGTGCGCTCTGTGCGGTGCATTAAGAACGCTCGTTTCCTATGGAAGATGTCCGCGCACTTTTTGTAATGAGATATTTGTTGAGAATTTGAGAATTTTTGAAGAAACAAAATCAGAATGTGTAACAGTGTCTTTAAACTGTGAAAATATTGGCCTGGATGTCTGTACACGAATTCGACTTCTGAGCACTGTACGAAAAGGCGGCCATAAATAGGGGACTTCCACAGATGAACAAAAGTATTATTCAATAGGATGAGTTCTTAGACAGGTGTGTTGCTATGTCAGTGCGGAGATAGTCTATAGACAAGCATAGCTGAAGCTCCTCAGTTAGAAATTAGCATAAAAATCAACACCTAAACCAAATTAGTCTATACTATAGAGACTAGACTGTAGTGTTTTAAGCGTTTCTTAGGGGGTGTTGCTCAAAATCAACTGCAAATCAACTGCAACTTTGAAAATTGTAACGCGCATTTTCATTCGCGCACGGTATGCGCATTTAACAAGACGCGCATGAAAAAATGATTTTAATTGGCGCGTTCCGATAAACTGCAACTTGCGATCGATTGCAACTTTTGAACAACATCACCTTAGGCACACTGCACATGAACTATGTGTCTTGCAGTAGCCGGTAATGATAGTGAATGAGGAATCTTTTTTGTTGCTTTTTCATCCATTTGGATATATTAGGCCGGTTTGATTAATAAATGCAAATATATGCGCGTTTCTTGGTAACGACCGTAGTAACGAGGTAGCCTATAGGGCGCTTAGGAACAATCAGGAACTGCAATACTTGGAATCCAGTTTGCAGCCGAAGATAGACCGGTTCACTGAAAGAACGTTGATCACGCTATCACCGATGGGCTGGGTGGGAGAGATCCCGCGTTGTAGGACGACGAACCACGAACTTTTGCACACGAACAAGAACTTTTCACGTTCCGCGTTGTTTAGAATCGACATGCGAAAGAGCACTGACCTCAGTACCTTATCATTTACCCAAAATACTTACCACTTTTAGCCACACGGTCATTTTGATTGTTCCCTTGAAAAAATCCTGTCAAAGAAGAAGAAAAAGAAAAGAAGCGGGAGAAGAAGAACTTCTTTATATATGATGGGGTAACAATAATTCGTATCCTTTTTCTAGAGCATTTTTGGATCGTGGTACTTAGCACAATATATCTCCTAAAATACAAAATTATTTTTTTAAATCTTGGCACGAAATGAAACTAGATATTTCAGGCTTCAAATATTTCCAAAAATAAAATTAATCCACGAAAGAATCACGGAGATATCGCGATATCAAAATTCGATTGACGAAACGATCGCATCGCTCCATGCTGGAAAATGGCGAGAATTGTCAACAAATTGTGTCATATTAATTCGCAGGCCCCGTTTTGAACAAGATTTACCATAAAATTGCTTCCATCTAAGATGCAAAATTTACAGTAGCTTGACCACAAAATATCAAGGAATCGAATGGTATGTCTGCTTACTTACAAATTTGATGATTTCTGTCTGAAAATTGGAAGGATTCACTTCAGTGTCGCGAGACCCGTGTTTTTCTGCAAATGCAAGCAAATCTGCCGATCTTTTGGCAATATTTTCATTGTTTTGGGTCCTTTTGCTAAGAAAATTTCCAATTTAGGCAAATAAACAACGCTCTTTACGATGGTGATGTCAGATTTGCAATATTTCATCGATTTTGTAAAGATTCATAAGATGTACGAATTAATATGATGCGCGAATTAATGTGACAGCACCATACTTTAAAATGCAACTCGGGTTATGGAGGTAGCCTCTGTATAGCCGAGGTTTCATGCCTTTATCCCATTTCCCTTATCATTGGTACGTACATCATTATTATATATACCATTATCACGTGTCCATTAATTAAGTTTCAAACATTTTTTTGAGGAGTTCATATTCTTTCATTATATGTTAAGTTTAATATCCGTGCCCAAATTCCGATTTCAATGGTATTTATTTTAGCGTACAATCTGACCAACGAGATTTCAAGACTGTAGCCACATCTCACAGGCATGAATGTGAAATGTCTGCATGGTATCGATGAAAAGCACATGAAGTGATTCTTTGATGTACGAAGTTCGATGCCACCAAATACAATTTAAAAATATCAACCAATAAAAGAAAATAAAATAGGATGCGCAGTAAATTTAAGGTATACATATTAAGTTACTTAGTATAGTAATAGTAATTTGTCATCATACTCTGAAATTGTAAAGCCTTATTGTACATTATTTATCACGGTATAGCTACGAAACTGTAATTAGGGGGGGGGGGGGGGGTAATTAACCCAAGACAATAATGTAATGTCAGTGGATGGAGAAAAATACAATGATCAATTTGTGAAATTTGAAGAAACAAAGTCGGACGACCCATTCAATAGTAATGAATTTTCAAAGTTTCGATTTACACCCTGGGCTCCTTGAATTGGCAACCTAAGAGAACGAAATGACTACCAAATTGGAGAACTCTCCATTCACTTTGTACACAGAACTTCACAGTCATTTTCTTCATTTTGTACAAACGTAGACAATCCTACTTTAAATTTGTGTTCAAGTATAATATGGACATGTAAATTCTGCAAGCTTTTCACAAAGAATGTTAGTGATTCCTAACTTGAAATAATTATGACATTGATACATTTTCAATAAATTCATTTTTTTTAAAGACTTGGTCTGCCCAAGAAAAATCTTGTATCGGTCTGTCGGTTAAAAGCAAAAAAAATCAGACGAACAGATAAAAAGATTGTTTGAAGCAAATCGAACAATGAATAAGAAAGTTACGAATACTTCAACGTTATAACTCGACAGTTGTTTGTCATGCAAATTGGCAATGTTGTGTCACGTGATATGACGTAGTTCATGCACTTCCCTGTAAGCAGTTTAATATATCTTATTGTTTAAAAGAATCCCCCTTTTCATTGCTTTACGCAAAAGGAACAGCTTTTTCGTCGATATATACATGGGTACATATGCATTTATTAATTCAACCTTTTAAAGATTTCAAACAAATTAAGCATTGATGGATTAAAACGGATTATTAAAACAGTAAGTTGTCATAAGTTAACTAGCAGGAAGCGCATGAACTACGTCATGACACGTGACGAAAAGTCACATGTTACGACGGGCCAAAAGTCACGTGTTAGTGATTTATGAGAACAACTGTTGAATCATATAATTGAAATATTCATAATTTTCTTGTTTCTTGTCGGATTTGCTTCAAACTTTTTCTGATGTGTTCGTCTCTTCATTTCTGTTTTTGAAAATTTATAACTTTTGAATGGATCGTCCGACTTTGCTCAAACTTTCACAGTTTGTTCGTCTTATTTTCCATCATTTACTGACAACACATCAATCTCAGTGTGAACGTGCAGTTCCCCTTTGAAATATCGACATTCTTGAAGAATGGAGGTATCGTCCGTTAATTCAATATTTCATTTGAAATTGAAATATTGAAAGTAGAATATTGACTCCAAAGTCGATCAATATTTCAATTTTAAATCAGAAAAATGGCTCATTTTTTCAATTTCCGTTTCTAAAAATAAAAATTAGAAATTAAAAAAAATGAAATATTAAAAAACGAACTCATTTTTCTGTTTTTCTATTTTTTTTATTCTGTTTATCCAATTCGAAATCAGAATAATAAGAAAAAGGAACACCGCGACTGATTTCCTGTTTTTGATTTTGCGTTCGCAAAACGGAACATTGATTAAGGTCGGTCCGAGCTCGACCAATATTTCAATTTCGTTTTGCAAAACAGAATATTGCCGTGTCATCGAACTTAATTTCAAAGGTAATACATAAGCTGATCTTCCAGGTGTAAAACTTTCCTTGGCGGCATGACGAAACTCACCAGCCCTTCCAATCCAGCCAAACTCATTCTCAGAAAAACCATGGCGCTATCCTCATGAGGTGGCAAAAGATGCTTGTCATAGCCGGCGAACAAATCATCTTTCAGACGACTGGCTTTATTTTTCCAAAAAAACAAGAACAAAAGTAAAAGGGGCTATACATTTTAAATTAATAGGGGGTGGAGGGAGGGGGGGGGGGGGAGAAAGTAAGTACGTAAGGCCCTAGTCACATAGAAGCCCGGAAGCAATACGATTCAACACGACTCGTTGTTCGGAGGCAGTTAACTGTGAACTGAACAAAGAGTAGTGTTCGATCGTGTTGCTTCTGGGCCTCTATAGGGTCTTAAGCCCGGTCACATAGGACCCCGGAAGCAACACGATTTAACGCGACTCGTTGTTCGGAGGCAGTTAACTGTAAATTGACAAAGAGTCGTGGTGTTGAATCGTGTTGCTTCCGGGGCCCTATTTGTGACCGGGGCATTACATCCGGATATGGGGTAACAAACTCAATAGGTATTAGCAATTTTTCGGACTATAAAATACCAAAGTACTCTCACCTTTTGTAAAAACCTGTAACTTTTCAACACAATATTTTATTTTCATCAGAAAACAAGATGATGATATGCCATACAATTTGGCAGATTGGTCATCGTGCACTAACTGCAAATGAGGGTCTGGAATAAAACAATACCAGTGTAATTTCCATGGGGACGGGTGCAATGCGTTTTGGCATCATGGTGTTGTGTATTCATTCGAACACCGACAATAGATCCGTACACCGTGTAATCAACTGTGCGGACACAACAATGACAAGCCGGTTCCGATTTCAATAGCATTACAAAGAACCATTGAAATTGCGTTCGACTAAACTTCTCAAAAAAGTTTATATCGTGTTATACAGATCTTAAGCCCCGGTCACATAGGACCCCGGAAGCAACACGATTCACCCCGACTCTTTGTTAATCCACAGTTAACTGCCTCAGAACAACGAGTCGGGGTGAATCGTGTTGCTTCCGGGGTCCTATGTGACCGGGGCTTAATTTCCATGGGGACAGATGCGATGCGTTATGGCATCATGGTGTTGTGTATTCATTCGGTTTTCATAGACATATAGTGACCAACACGATATAAACTATTTTCGAAAAAAGAAGTCGAACGCAGACAATAGATCCGTACACCGTGTATTCAACTGTGCGGACACAACAATGACAAGCCGGTTCCGATTTCAATAGCATTACTGAAAAAATTTGATTGAAATTGCGTTCGACTTAACTTTTCAAATATAGTTTATATCGTGTTATACAGAACTTAGTACCAACTTTAGAAGCGAAGAAATATAGAAAACGTAAGGAATACGATTTTTTGTTGGCATCACTGTTGATGGATTTGGAAAAAAATACCTCCCTAAGCCCTGGGCCCTTTTGCATAAAAAGTTGCGTTTAAACGCAACTCAGAAAATTAAACGCAAGTTCTAAATATGCGTTCCTGATTGGTTGAAGTTTGAGTTGCGTTAAATTTTCTGACTTGCGTTTAAACGCAAATTTTTATGCAATAGGGCCCAGGTCACATAGAGCCCCGGAAGTAACACGATTCAACACGATTCTTTGTTCTGAGGCAGTTAAATGTAAATAAAGCCCCGGTCACATAGGGCCCCGGAAGCAACACGATTCACCCCGACTCGTTGCTCTGAGGCAGTTAACTGTGAATTAACAAAGAGTCGGGGTGAATCGTGTTGCTTCCGGGGTCCTATGTGACCGGGGCTTTAACAAAGAGTGGTGTTGAATCGTGTTGCTTCCGGGCCTCTATGTGACCGGGGCCTTAGAACAGAAAATGAATTATTGGAATGAACTTTCACAGTCAATTCTTATGCGCACACCCAGGATTTTAAAGGGGAATTACACCCAGACGATAATGAATAGTCAGTAAATGAAGAAAAATCAAATGAACACACTGTGAAAATTTGAGCAAAATCGGATAATCCGTTCAAAAGTTATGAATTATCAAAGTTATCATTTCCACCTGTACTGGGCATCCTTGATTTGGCAACATATAGCCAATTAGCATAATATGTGATGTCATACATGGAGAACTCCTCATTCACTATGTATATAGATTTATTGAAAATGAATCAATATCATATTTCAAATGAGATATCACCACCGTTCTTTCTGGAATGATTGCAGAATTCATGTGGCTATAATATGTGTAACCGAAAAAACAAAATTCTGTCTACTTTTGTGGAAAAAGAGGAAAATGTGAAATTTTGTGTACAAAGTAAATTGAGAGTTCTCCATGTTGGCAGCCATTTTGTGCCTGTACGTTTGCCAATTTAAGAAGCCCATGAGGGGTGTAAATCAAAACCTTGAAAATTCATAACTTTTGAATGGATTATCCGATTTTGCTCAAATTTTCACAGTTTGTTCATCCTATTTTTCTTCATTTAATGATAACAATTTAATGTCTGAGTGTTGTTCCCCTTTAATACCCGGGGGCTGAGCTCAAATTTTATGCCCCTACCGTAGCTTAGCTGAGCTTACAAGAAAAAAAAAAACTTAACCTCAAACCAATTAAAGAATGCCAGCGGTGGAAATAAGAAACATATATCTTTTCAACCGATTGTTGCCATTTCTCTCACATTTTCATTCTTCTAAGAAGTTTAATTCATATTTTGTTTCTTTATTCACTGGTAGCACATCAATGTCTGGACGAATTAGTTCCATGCAAATATATAGAATGAGATTGAGTAATGTATTAGTATCATGCGCGCACCATGGGACATTATTATAAATCTTGCGTGGGAGGGGGCTGACCTGAGCTGAAAAGCAAAAAAAAAAAAAAAAAAAAAGAGAGAATAAAAATTGTCACCTCGAAATTTGGCGCCCCTGGGGGCTGAGCTGGACTGACAATTAAAGAGTCAATTAAAGGGTCAGCACCAAATCTGTCGCCCCCTTTAAGTAGTCTGCCAGAACAGACCCTTGGGCTTCGTTGTGCGCACACACAGAGCGTGATACAGGGTATGCATTGTGTGTCTGCATGCTCTCCCCAAGACTGAGGGTAGATCAATGCTGTATGTGTGTGATGTAGTCACACAATATGCATACCCTGTATCATGCTCTGCGCATGCACACACCAAAAGTCTAGGGTATGTGCTTGCAAACTACCCTTTAAGCGCCCTCACGGTGCGCGCATAATCCTAATGCATTACTCAATCTCATTCTATGTATCTGCAAGGAACTAATTCGTCCAGACATTGCTGTGCTACCAGTGAATAAAGAAATAAAATATGAATTAAACTTCTTAGAAGAATGACAATTTGAGACAAATGGCACAATCGGTTGAAAAGATATATGTTTCTTATTTCCACCGCTGGCATCCTTTAATTGATTATTTTGGTATAACCTGTGATGGCATAGTGTAAAATCTGCACTCACTTTGTACACAAAGGTCACGTTGTCCTCCTTTTCAAGAAAAGTACATTATTTTTCTAACGTTTTAATATAATATAGCAACATCAATTCTGCAAGCATTTCAGAAGGAGTGATTGCGATTCAGCAATTGAAATGTTATGTTGATCCAATTTTAATAAATTGATGTACAAAGTTACTATGGGGAATTCTCCATGATCATGCACGCACAGTATGGGAGGGGGAGGGGACTTTGTGGGTATGACCCCCCCCCCCTTTCAATTAAAGTGTAAGTAAAAGTGGCCCGAAAAATGCTGANTTATTTCTGCTTGTCAGTTCTTGTATCTACTGGGAAAGGGGGAGGGGTGGAGGACGCAGATTTAAATGTTCCGATTTTGATTTAAATATAACTCATTCTCCTTGTTAAAAATACTTGCTGGGTACATACATTAGATGACCAAATAGTCGTATGGTTTGCTAGACACACGGGACACTTTGGGTTTTTTTTTTTCGTTCTTGAAACTATAGATTCAAGGGTTTTGTTTCATGAATCTAAAAGTTTAGACCGAAAAATAAATGTGTAAAAGGCTCGTTTCTTTAATAAAAATAAAAACGCATTAACCCATCTCGTACGCGAATGTGTTCACAACGAATGAGCACATCTGGTGCTAACGACAGCACTTAGGTGTTGATCTTATGTTACACCAACCTGCGGACTGCTGAGCAGTTACACTCTGCATCATCCCAGTGCAAAGCAATACCGTTATCCCAAGGAAGAACTTCATCGCGATTGGTGTTATCTGAAAGAAATGAAGAATGAAAAAAAAAAAACACGTGCAAAGTTGTATACATATTATAGATCTGGGGCCCCTCAAATGACACTATTGACACAATTATATTAAAGAATTGGTCTGGGCTAGAAAAATCTTGCTTTGATTAAAAGCAGAAAAATCAGACGAACAGATAATTAAAAACAAAGTTTGAAGCAAATCAGACAATAAAAAAGAAATTCATGAATGTTTCAATGATGTAACTCAACAGTTGTTTGTCGTGCAAATTGGCAACGTTGTGTCACGTAATATGATGTTGTTCATGCACTTCTCTGCAAGCAGTTCATTATATTTTATTGTTTAAAGAATCCCCCTTTTCAATGTTTAACGCAAAAAGAACATTTTTTTTTCGTCGAATGATACATGGGTACAGATACATTTATTGATTTAATCTTTGAAGATTAAAAGAAAATAGCATTTATGGAGCAAAACGAATTCTTAAAAATAATAAGTTATAGTAAGCTAACACGTTGCCTGTGGTCACGTGTTACGACGTATGCCGTACAGTAATTTATGAAAACCACCGTTAAATCATTATCATTGAAATATTCATTACTTTCTTATTTCTTGTCGGATTTACTTCATTTTTATATCTGTTCGTCTCATTTTTCTGCTTTTGATCAGAGCCAAATTTTTATAACGACACAATCCTAGAGCCAGTGGATTTGATGAAAAAAAGAAGTTATGAAGACCTTGATGTATAAAATAAGACTTTAAAGGGAGTTAAAAGCTAACCATCATCTGAAAATTGCTATTCATGTCGTATTCCTCGTACTCTCTTCTAATTTAACAAAAACAAATTTTGTTTGATTCGAGAGAAAAAAGTAATGGTTGGCAGCCACACAATTCCCCCCCCCCCTAATTCTTGAGCATTAATTACTCGTCTTTGTGTCATTCAGATTTAAACCGATAGTCATTTTTGGGAGAGAGGGCGCTTCAGATATTTAACTACTTTGTGAGCTGCAGTCAAAGTATTCTTGACTGTAATGCATTTTTTTTCAAAAGCAAATTACAGCGTGTTCATAGAAATGGCTTAATTATCGAAAATGATAAATGACGACGCGCGTCGCGCTTCTCTACACAACATGCTTCGCGTACAAAATGAATGCGAACTCACACACGACACTATGTTGTACTATGTTGTAAAGCAAGCTTGTATGATACATGTCCTTAGTTACAAAAAATACAATGCAATGGTTTCTTTACATGTAGTGCTACAATACTATTTTGCGGCAAATTTGTATTAGGATTTAACATAATAAGCACAGATATTGCTTATACCTGTATAGTATTTACAAAAAACATTAAGATAATGTAACAAAACAAAGGAAGTAGGATGAACGACGAAAAAAAACAAAACAACAAAACTTGGTTCTCTAGTGATGTTTTTAGGTCAAATATCTCAGATGCAGCAAAGCATTTTATTTATTTCTTCTCGCATATTTGCAGCCTTCACTGATCAGGCTCGGGAAATTACACAAAACTATGAGGTCTTAGCTATCCTCTTCTTACCAAGTAGCTTCTTGTGCCACCCTCTTAACATAGACAGAAATGTTGATACGTCTATGTAAAGAGGGTTGCATTAGAATTGAAGACGTCTTAGCAAGGAAAGCATAGCAAAAACCATTTCTTGCAGTTGGTCCCAGGCGTAGAGTTCAGAAAAGGAAAGCGAAAAAACAGAGATAGGCAAAACAATTACATCGAGCCCGTTATCTGATATTTGAGTTGGTTTATCCAGGGTCGAGCAAGCAATATCTGGTTCCAATATGGATTTATTAAAATACCAGGCAAACGTCCAGATTGCGAATCGGTAAAGGGTAGTCTGTAAGTACAGACCATTGGCTTTCAGTGTTGCATTTTGTGCAGTGCATATTACAGAGTCTGAAATTACAGACTGCGTTGCCTTTTCCTCTAGTAAAGGACAATGGCTTCATGATATTGTGAAGTAGTCTCAAAACACAGACATCTGATAATGCACTATATGCACATTGCGGAAAACTGAAGCCTAAAGTCTGTTCATGCAGACTATATAGGGCGTGTACCGGATTACCAACATATTCTATGCTCGGGCCTGAGAAGATCGAGAGTTTGTCGACTTGGTTGTTTGTTTGTTGTTGGTTTTTTTTTTGGGGGGGGCAACGCCGGTGGATTGGCAAGCAGAAATTACCAAAAATCAGAATTTCTCTTCTTTGGGCCAAACACCAAACTACAATCTGGTTCTATAATCGATGTGTCCCAGGCCTCCCGGCCGAAACCAAGGTGTACCCTGCCATTACATGCCACACGTATTGCAACATTGCAAAATTAGGTTCGTTTTCCATTGATTTGCCTGTCGTATTCTTTCTTATTTTTCTTTAAATGTAAAAAAAAAGAGTCACAAATATCTATTTTTGAAATTAAAGTGTCATACACGGTTTGTAAATCGTTTAGGGTAGAACAATTCTTAATTGAATTTTGCCTTAGAGACCAAAGACGACGAAGGTAGAAAATTGCAATGTCTCGACTTGCAGAATAGTCAACGGCTTCTCGCAAAATTGTTTTCCCTTTCTTTGAATTGAACATATTCCATGACTTGTTGAATACTTCTGCTAGCAAAAATTGCATATAAAATAGACAACCTGAGTAGATGACGTCACTCTCAGATCCTTTATGGCATGTGTTTTTATAATTTTATGGCACATCGTGTATTGGCCACTAAGTTTTGAGAATGAGCAATATAATTCCACAAATTTATCGTTCTTGAGTACAGAAACTAATCCTGATATATTTTATAATATTTTTCTTCATATGGCCAGTGCATATGCTTGATTGTCAAATAAGTATATTGTCGAACCAAATGTCTACAGTCTGTTAGATTTCAACTCCGCAATAGCGGATTCCGGAAATACTTATCCAAACAAACCACTGACAAACTAGTTCATGCACTCATATCCTCCCGTCTAGACTATACAAATGTACTGTTATTTGTTGTCGAAACTCCAAAAACTCCAAAATACTGCCGCCCGCATTTCTCTACCTGGAAAACACCCCCCCCCCCCCTCTGAGATCGCTTCTCTGACTTCAAGTCGCAGATTGCATTGCCATGATTGTGTTTAAAATATTGCTCCTCGTCTTCGACATAGTCAATGGTTTTGCCCCGCAATATGATATTAATTTGATTCATAAATACACTCCTCCTACATAGGAGCCTTCGCTAATCCATAGAGGTACATACAGCAGTGGCTCATCCAATTTGATTTGTAATTCAAATATCATCAAGTTCTTTTTCTCATACCGGCCCAACCCTTTGTAACATTCTTCCATTAATCATAAGAAAATGCACGTCTACTGATAGTCAAACAGTACCTTAATATACTTACTTTTTCAAAGCCTGTTATCCATAACTCCAACTCTAGTAGCATTACCTTTCCTTTCAACTTTCCTTGCCTGTACTCTATTCTTTACTGCGCCTTGAGCATCGAACATGATATAAACCATTTCCGAAAAATTAACTGGAACGCAGACAACGGTCCGTACACCGTGTATTCAAATGTGTGGACACAACAATGACAAGCCGGGATCGAGTTCAATACCATTACAAAGGAGCATTGAAATTGCGTTCGACTTAACTTTTCGAAAATACTTTATATCGTGTTCTAGTAAGATGGATTAGGCGCATTACAAACTTGCATTATTATAATCATCATCACATTGACAACAATGTCCGTTTGAAATTTGAATTGAATTGAATTTGAATTAATTTATTTCCTTTTTCATATACATAATCAATGCAAAATAATATCACAAATAGAACAAAATAAAGGAGGCGAGTTCCCTGAAAGCACAGCTTGTGTTGGGATCGCCTTTACAACAAAACAAAGTAAAACAAAATAATCTCTTTGAAGAAAAA
>BQKZ01004042.1:11374-25159 GCA_036244855.1 Temnopleurus reevesii
GGGGAAGTTTTGAGAGCTGAAATGATTAATAAACATTTTACTTTTCTCTCTCCCGAGAGCGGGCGCTATGTCAATCATATCCAACAAGCATGGAAACTCTTCAATTTCACGGTGCTTATGGTTGAGATAATACAGTAGACGAGGGGAGGGGGCTCCCAGGCCCACCCCCTTTTGTTCTCGGCCGTCGATCGCGCTTTCGCTGCGAGTAGAGTATCATGTAAACTACGAATTTGCATCATCAGATTTTCAATAAAATTAATTGTTTATTTTTAATTAATTATGCTAATTTTTGCATAAAAATGCATTTCCTGCTCTAAATCACTAATACTGGTGATAGATAGCTAATTTTTGATATGGTTATTCCTGTTATCATATGGAACAATTCCACCAAAAAAAAATTGCACTGATAAATGTAATTTCTCATGTTTTCTATTGTTTTTCAATTTCTTATGTATTTTTTTGTTCTTTCGACCTTGGGTTTTTTATTGTTCTTTTTATCAAAACAAACATTTATTGCAAATATATTTTCAAGCATAATTATGCCAAAATGAACTGATTTCAGCCAATGAAAGCAAAAATATGAATTTTTATGTGAAATAATTGAAAAAAAGACACAATTTGCATCAATTTTGTACAGGAAATCACGTTGTGGAGCAGTTTTGAGGAGGACAAGTAAAAAATGAGTATAAAATGTTACGTAAAGTCGTAACGGTAGTTCCGATTTCCTTGAAAACGGTCTGAAAAGTTGCGGGAAACTTGAAAGAGAAAATTCAGTGAGCCGCATTATCAGAAATGTTCATGTGGCGAAGTGATCACGAAATCCTTCCGAGGCCCCCTTCCCCGGCCTAGTTCAGGTTAAAGACTTCAGCTTGAGTAACAATAACCATGCTTCAACCGAGGGGCTTATAGACATATAATATAATACAGATGACTGAATGTCAAAATCTCCCTCTTTACTACATTGACATGCATAAAAGTTTTTCTGTTATTAATCAGTAGAAGTTTTCTTTGGGTTTATTACCCAGGCTTTGAAAAAAAAATGATTACTTCATTAATCTTGTTCCCCCTTTATCTTTTAGTTCACCATGTCCTGTGGTAAGGTTACAAGGTTGAAGGAACATGAAATGGATGTGGATGCCATGCAGAAGGAGTTTGAGCTGGAATCTTTCACTATAGATGACCTTGACAAAGTCATAGAGGGTAATGACAAAGTGCAGCCATTACTCACTTCAACGCCGAGAGAGAAAGTGAGACAGAGAAAAAGGCAAAGGGATCAGAGACCAACGGCTGATGCTAACCAAAGTTGTAAAGGTTTGTTGGATGTTGATGAAGATCTTTTATAGAAACTTAACTCAATGAGGGGGACAGAAAAGTTCTTTCTAGGCTCCTGATCCTAAGATTATATGATTCATTGTAAAAAAGAAGTTCCCTGTAACAAATTGTATATTTTTATGCTATCCTTAAATTTGAAATTGTTTCAATATCTGCTGATCCGCTTATACAAAGTATTCTCGCATTTGACAATACCGAAATCACACACTTTGAGTTTTAAACATACATTTCCAGTCTACATACAAACAGCAGTAAAAGATTTCTTACATTTCCGTTATTATCACCCCTTAAATGTACGAAAACAAACAGTGATTGAACTGATGACTTATTGAGACAAATATGTACGTGTATCCCAAATCAACAATTTTTAACCCCCTCCCCCAAAAAAGATGTTCCTACCACCTGGAATTAAAAAAAAAAGTAATCAATTATGCCTGTCGTATATACTGAAAGTTTATGTTCCAAGATTGAGAGGCAAAGATAATAAGGGTGCCACATGCAATATTTTGTAGGTTTGTAGAAAAAAATGTTTAGGAGAAAGGATTTGATGGTATTAATAATTTGTAATGATTTCTTTTACCATCCGTTTTATTGATTGGCCATAGGTGTAGTTGAGGTTCCAGTTAATTGTATCACACCAGGAAACCACATGATGCTGATTAGCAGTACACCGAAAAGAGTGGCAGCCTACAAGGACATCATTGCCACTAATCCTGGAATCAATCTGCCAATCCTACCAGTCATGGCATTGGAAGAAGACTGGCAGAAAGAGAACGCCAGCACCTATACTTACATGCTTCTTGGAGGGTGTAATCTGCTAGAAGCGTTAAAGGACCTTGTTGATAATGACAGGTATGTGCAGTTGTTTAGTAGTAGTGGATTATTAAAACATTTGCTTGTACTATTTAGTACTTCTCTCTGAGATAACAAAATATAATTTGTGTATCACTTTGATTCTTCGTGGTGTAGTGGTCTGGCTTTCGCCTGTCAACCCAAGGGTTGTTGTTGGCGCTATATAAATGCTGTGTATTATTATTATTATTGTTATACATAACATTAACCCAAAATAACTTTATCCAACATGATATGGATTACATTTGAGTTATATGCAAATTAACGTCTTGTTCATTATAGATGAACGGAGCCGAGTAGTGATGCTGTTTTTATAAGCAGGTCAACAATTTGAATAATGGAATGTTAGGACAAGTGGTAGTGGCTGCAATCATTAACCATTTCTTTTCAACCTTTTTGTATGCAAATCCAGGTCATGCACTTGCTGTCAAAATCAAGTATATTCAACTCAATTGTGTACACCATTAACCCTAAAAAGACAGAGGGAGGGTCATTTTACGCCCCCTCTAGATGTTTTGCGCGACAAGTCCAAAATGCGAAATTATTTTACCGCAAATTTTTAGGACAATTTTCTTTCAATCATCCCGCAACTTTTGAGACCAAGTTTAGCGCACCCGGGTTTACGCTACTCGCGCTACACGTATTTGAAAAAAAAATTGTCAACCCCCAAGTTGCCTGAAAACATGATTTTGTGTATAAAGTCAATGCAAATTTAGTTTTCTGTTATAAATTCTATCTAAAGTCAACAATATTTTCACTTTTCTTGGCATGAATCTATTTATTTTAGCATGAATATGCTTTCAATAATTTTCAGCGAAAAAACAAGTAAAAACAAGAAGTAACAAAAAAAGAAAAACATACATTTACGAAAGTAACAAACAATAGAATGCATGAAAAAATGAAAATTTTTCAGATTTTCATTTTTTACCTAAGTATTTCCAATTACAAGAGAAACATGCATGCCAAAAATTAGAACTGTTGAATGATATTTTGGGACAAAAAGCAAAAGATAGGAAATCAGCCCCACGCACTTATGCATGAATTAGCATGATCAATGAATTTGGGAAATTATTTTAAAAAGTTCACATTCGACTCTACCAGCTTGCAAATTTCGACTGACGGCCATAGCCTCGAAAATAACCCAGTCTTTGTAGGGTTTAGCCATTATTTGCCTAGCCTATGCTCTTGACAGAAATCTGTGCAAGTATTGTATCTTTGCATACATATATTCAAACATAGATTGCTGTTTTCAGCATGCTTTTTTATTATTAAACTTCGTATATACAACAGTGTAATACTTTTTCCTTTCAGGTTTGCTCATCTCCGGAATTGTCTCATTCGAGTTTATTCATCCTCTATGGGCTTGGCAGAGGCTTTGCGCGTTGGAGCCGTGTTTCAGCAGGAGCAGGGTCTGCTGCAAGACGATGTCAGGAGTCTGCAGGAGAAGGTAAAGGTCTGTAGGAGACTACTTTTCAGTATTCATGGCGGTGACATGGACGTTGACGAGCCGCCCACTGCAGTGGATCCGTCTTGGAGGAGGCAAGCAGCAGCAGCTTTGGGAAACTTCTCATTAAATCCTAAGGTGAATAATTTCTTTAAATAATTTGGTTGTTAAAAGGAAACCCATCTATATAATTATTGTCTTGTCAGCAGATGAAGGAATGTTAAATGAACAAACTGGAAATTGGATCTGCAATCGAATTATCAAATAAGTCATGCAAGAAGTAATTAAGTTTAGAATTGATATCATTATCCCTGAAGCAGATCCATCAAGTTGACAATTTCGACAGAATCTATAATGTCATGTTTGGACAAATTTCTATTCATTAGGTATACCAAATTTCACAATTTCCTCTTTTGTCATAAATGTTGACAATATGATGCTTTTTTCATTTGAGTATAGCTAGAATGTTAATCAAATCTGAATGTATTTTGAAAATAATTTTTGAGCCCTTAGATTCTTTTAATCCATTTTATGTGCAGAGGGAACGGAGAGTTGTCCTGTAGTACTGTAGTACACAGATTCCAACGCGAGATCCTCCCCTTAGAAGACATAAAATTTAAAAATTCAGAACATTTGAAGAGATGGCCAGATTTTTCTCATATTTTCATAGGTGCTTTGTTGTTTTATATATCCATTACGAGTGCATGGAGCCCTAAATCCTGGTGGATTTGGCGTCTTGTATTAGTCACATGCATTATTATTATATTATCAGGATAATTTATGAGATTGGATTCAATTCAAAATACCATTCTTATGCAACTGAAAGAGATATAATAGGGAGATAAAAGAGATAGCTGTTTATTAAATGCTCTTCTATCATGCAATATAATATACATTTAGATGTATAATTTTTTCTCAAAGGATTGATTTTGAACTCAGTTTGTCCCATCCAACTTGCAATCGGGTTGAAGTTTTCTATTCTTCATTTTTTGCTGTAACCATTTTTTTTAATGCAGATATACATGTATCTTGCTGAAACTCTTTCTGGTAGATCTGGGTTTATTTATTCGTCTGTAAAAACAATACATATATTGAAAAAAAAAGTGAAAGAATTTTATCTACATTGCAAATGTAGAAAACATATATTGTAACACATTTTAAATATCTTCTCTTTCCTTTTATTTTCTAATTTTTTTTACAGGGTCGAAAGAAGCTGGAGACAACATTTCAAATGGCACTTTATAGTTTTCGGTGCTATGCTAAGCTAAACCAGGTCTTCGAACTGCACAAGAAAAAGACTGGAGATGAATTGAAACAAACTGTAAGTAATATACAACTATGATGTTAACACAGCAAAGTACAGCTTTAATATTATCCCTTTGGATGAATTGATCACTGATTTATGATAATTAATGCTATAGATGTTTTTTTTAAATTTGTTACTGAAAACCCATTTGCATTAACTTCATCAACAAAATCTTGAATCAGTTCCATTTGAGCATAATAATAATAATAATAATACATAACATTTATTAGGCGCTTAATACGGACGTTTCTAAGCGCACAGTATTCTGATTATTAACCAGTGAATTAAGTGAAGAAAAAGAGGAGGAATAAGTAACATAAAAAATTAACAAAACAAATTGACAAAAACATGATGGAATATTCTAGATAGGCATAGCTTACAAACAAACGCTTGGGTATGACAATTTGGTGTCAAAAGAAGCATGACTCTTGAAAGAAAAAAAGTCATGAGACTTTGTAGTGATGCATCTTTGTGTTACAGCTCATAAATCTAATGCATCCTGCCCAATGCACCTTAAAGCCCAAGTAAAGTTTTGGTAAATGCTATTATATTTATCGCCAAATTTTGACATCAAATCTATATAAAATGAGACATAGTATCATGAAAATGTTGTACAAAAGATTGTGCGAAAAATGAACAAGTCTTGTAAGAGTTATAATCTAAAACGTGCATAATATTTCAGCGTCATGTCCCCCGCTACTTCTTTAATATTTTCTTTCGTGAAGAAGGGCAACTTCTCATGCACAGAATCGGATGAAAATTTCAGAGTTTAATGTTTGTGTATTTTATTTAATCATGCTTTTGTCAAATCTTGGAATAACTTTGTACATGCCCGATAACAAGCTAAATGATTTAATGGTCAAATTAAAATTTTCAAAGTAATCAGCTTGTAAAAGAATATGCTATGATCCCAAAATGTGTATAAAAATTATATGTCATGGTAAACATCCCCTAAATTCACATTTCTTAATCTTTATGAAAACTATATTTGGGCTTTAAGCTTTGCACTATATTTGTGTTAACAATTGTGTATATTGTGTTAACAAGCATACATGTATTCTTTTTCATTTTGTTATAATTAAAATAGGTCTTTGGGCACCTTCAAGGATTAGGGGAGGAGGAGAAGTACTCCCTTCTTACCAAGGTTGTTAGTGGCGAGATGGAGGTTGCATCGTTGACGAGTGCCGCCAAGAAAATAAAGGGTCTAAAAAACGTTCGAAGGGAATTCCAGCTCCTGGCAAAGAAGAAGACCTGGGAGGAGTGCACAACAAGCTTTCCTCTGTACACACGAGACACAGATTTAGAGCCGTTCACCGGTGAGTCACCTCTGTACTACACTTTTATTAGATCTGAATAAGTGCTTCTGATTAATCAGTCCAACTGATTTGCATTTCATCCTGATTAATTTGTTTGAAAATGTTTAGCATTATGTCAAATAATATCTATTACAGAAGATAGAAATATATTATACGATAGAAAGACACCATAGTTATAACATTTGTTGGAATTGCCATCCAAATATTAAAGGTGAGTCAGGGCTGAAAAACTCTTGCTTCGATTAAAAACAGAAAAATCAGACAATCAGACAAATAACTTTAAAATGAATCAGACAACAATTAAAAAGAAAAACACTTTTTGCTCTTCTAAACTGTTAGTATAACTTTTTTTTTTTTAGATTATGTTTGTACACATAATTGCATATCTTTTTTTTTAATACCCAAAAGGTTGAATCAATAAATGTTTCTGCACCCATGTATTTTTCTACCACAATTTATGCATTTTTTGTGCTAAAGGGTTGAAAAAATGGATGTTTTATAACAATGCGACATAGCAAAAATGCATGCAGAGAGCGGGGAAGAGATTGACCAAAAAGTTTGCATGAAAATCACTGTTCAGTAATATTATTGAAATTTTCATAACTTCCTCACATGTTGTCAAATTTTCTTCAATTCTCTTTTATCTGTTTGTTCAATCATTTTACTTGCCCAGATTTAGTCTTTAACGGCAATATCTATAGTTTAATGCTAATTATATTTATATGTGTGTTTTTATTTATTACAGATATGAGTTTCAAGAAGTCGATACCAAAATCCTTTTACAATTTTGTAATGGATGCAACTCAGGCTGGACTAGGAACAGAACTAAGAGAGTCTCCTGTTCGTCTAAGTATCATTGACAGGGTGAGTTTGAAATGCCACGCTGTAAAAATTCTAAAAGCAGTTGTGATCTATTATGTTCAAAGAGAATCTATTGCAAGAAAATTATTTGCTAGATACCATTATTCATAAATCCAAGTCCCCTAAACAATGCTTAATATTAAAAGTTTTTTTTTTTTTTTTTAGAAAACCAAATTTTTGTAACAGTAAAGGTTTCTCATCCTAAATCTAGATATAACTTGCACAAAGACTTCCTCAAAAGGTGACTCTATAGGATGGCATTAAAAAGTCTCTCATTCCTTTTTCCATTCTTGCATTTAACCAATAATTTATATAAAATCAGATACAGCAATCTGGTGTTAATTAGATTAAATTAAATACATGACATGTAGTCATTCTTAAATATTTATTTTTAAATGTCAGATACCGTTTATTGTTATATTGGCATGCTTCCTCTTTATCCTTTCCGGTCATGTTCAATCAAAATCAATTCTCCCATTGTAATATATAGAACTATCTTCCCATAATGCATTAAGCAGTGCAAAATTAGGACTTTATTGTGGCTTACTAATTTCCTGGCCGATTCAACACAGCAGCAGCAGTCTTGGCATTAACTAGGCCAGGGTAATTTGTCAGTTCTCGGCAATTAATTGCGCTATTGCCCCTACTATTTTGAATGAGAATAGAGTGCTTGATCAACTAAAAAATTGCATCATCAGATTTTTGAAAAAATATTTGTTTTAAGAATTGAATTAGGCTAATTCATATAATAAAAAAATCATTTAAATTACTAGATAAAGATGATAGAAAGCTTCTTGGTTTGATAATTCCTTGTACCATTCCTTACATTTATATCTTAAAATTTGGCCAACAAATTCAATTACTTACTTTTTTTTGCCTTCTAAATTTCACCTGTATTTTGTTGGTGTTTGACCTTTTGTTTTTATTGTATGTTTAAGCAAAATTTGTTCAAACTATTTTTTCAGGAATAGTTGGTCAGCTTTCTGACCAAGAACTTTTCTTTGGAAAAATGACCGGAACTTCACTTAAAAACATGATAGCTCTAACTTAGGGTTAAATTATATCCAATGCATTTGGCATGATGGATGTGACTGTGCCAAAATGATGGCTTTTTTTTACCACGTAATGCATTCTGGGATAACATTTTTTCCGACCTAGCATGAAGCGATCTATCCCTTACAATAAGGAGCAAAGTTGCTTTGCACCTACAAAATATCGGAATCAGGGGTAAAAAAAAAAATTGGAGATTCCCGTACAGCACAACTTATTATCACATGATACTGTGTATCAAATTTTTACGAATATCACTTTTTGCCACATGATAGATGAGAAAATAGCATTAGCCACATTATTAACTTTTTAATTACTTGGGGGGTTCAGGCTAGGTTAAGGTGAGGATCACAGAAAGAGTAACTTTGTTCCTCTTTAACAAATGTTGCTGCTTGATGATTTATGAAAGTTGTTTTTAATTGTAGCAATTTTTTCACTTTGTCAGGAGTCAACAGCAGACATGGCCAAGATTTGCAGAGTTTTGAAGGAGGGTTCTCCAAATGTTGTTGTTGTTTCTGCAAATATTCAACTCGCTTTTCAGTGGCAGCAAGAACTCCAGAAACAGTGTTTCAAAATTTCAGGAGAGAGCATCATTGTTGGAGATGATTGTGGTAAGTGAGATTTGTGATTTGAGAAATGATGCAGGTAAATTTAATGAATTATGTACCTGCGGCTCCCTACAAGTCTCTCACTCTGGAAGCCTGATCACCACAAGAAAGAATTTGCTTGAGAGTAAAGAATTTAATGTATACTATAAAAGAATTGTTCATGCAAAATACACATGCACAATATTATTCTCATTGCTATGTTCACATTTATTGTTTTGTATTTGTAGATGAAGTAAGTAAATGTGTAGTTAAGAATTTAATTTACCAATATCATAGCCGACCCTTCCTTTTATAGTTGATTCTAGACTGTGGAAATTAATGAATGTTTTGGCCACTCATTACATTCCATGATTCTAAATAATACATTCTCTTTCTGTTTTGTATTGTTTTGTTTTTTATTGCACAGGGAGATATATGACTGTAGCAACCCGAGAAACGGATAGACGCCAGCTACCAAAGCTTTTAAAGGAAGGAGACTTTCTTAAAACGGTACTCTCCGTGTATACACAAGCAAGAGATCCCATCGCACTTGCTGTAACAGATTATGGTATGTTGAAATATTACATGAAATTATGTAAGCTAAATTATTAATGGATGCTTTGTAGAAGACGTTTTACTTACTTATAATAGGCAAAACCATTGTGAATGTTTTAAACACATTTCCAATAAAGGTACAATATTATTAATAAGTGGTGTTTTGATAGTACTGTCAAATGGGGTGAACAGGATTGCATGGAGGAGGGGCTTCCCTGCCCCCTTCTATTCTTGGATGTTGATCACGCTATTGCCGCGGAAATTTGCATGCAAGAAGATTTTCGCAAAAATACACCGTCTTTTTTTAAAACTAATTATGCTGATACATCCTTAAAAATGCATTTTGTGCACTAAATAACAAAATACAGGTGTATGAAATCTATTTTTTGGTATAAATAAACCAACATTGTGCTGAAAATTGTTATTTCTTATGTATTGTATTGCTTTTTCAATTTTTTATTCATTTAATTGTTTTTTCGGTCCTTTGTTATCCATTTTTTAAGCAAAATTGGTTGCAAATACTTTTATATACATAACTGTGCTAAAGTAAATTTATTTTAACCATTCAAAGCAAAATTAAGAATTTATATGTGAATTAATAAAAAAAAATACACAATTTGCCATGACTGTGTACAAAAGTCACATTTTGGAGCAGCTTTTAGGCTGACATTTATTAACAGTTAATGCATGTCAGCCTAAAAGCTGCTCCAAAATGTGACAGTACTATCAAAACACCACTTATTAATGATATTGTACCTTTATTGGAAATGTGTTTAAAAACATTCACAATGGTTTTGCCTATTATAAGTAAGTAAAACGTCTTCTACAAAGCATCCATTAATAATTTGCATAACGTCATAACAGTATGTTTGATTTCACTGAAAATGGTCTTCAAAGTTGCGGGGGATCTAAAAGAAAAAAAGTCAGCGTATTGCTTTAGGGTTTAAAAAAAGTAGAGCCAATTTGCATTGATTTTGAAGACAAATTCACATTTTTATCAGATTCTGGGTTGGCAATTTATTTTAAATGCCCATTGCGCAACTACCATACATAGGGAGGTGCTAAATTTGGTTTCAAAAGTTACGCAATGAGTGAAAGAAAGTTCTCTGTAAATATTGTGGGGAAAATTTGTGTTACGTCTAGGAGGGCCTGATTGAGTTGAATTATCACGTAACCCAATTTTCTTCTTACCCGTTTTTTTAATAATTCATTTGCCAGGTTGGGGGGGGGGCGTCGATGCAAGTCTAATTGGTTAGACTAAAATGCTTTAATTTGTTAATGTATAAACTAATTCTCCCCTGTTTTTCTTTTTGGTCCTTGTACAGATAAATGTCGGGATGAGATCGAGGCTTGCCAGAGAGTCCCACATAAATTAGAGATCAGTAGATCGGCGCAGGAGGACAGCACCTATAGTTTTTCAGACTCAGAGTCAGGAGATTCACTTGATCTTGAACTGTAGTGCAACTATTTTGTGTGAATAGGAATTCGTCTAGGTTTCCAATCTGACAATGTCTATAAGTAATTTAAGAAATTTAAAGGTATAGATTTGTAATGGTCGAGATGCATTATGGTTATAATTTTACTGCGGCTCGCAAATTTATCAAATAGCTGAAGAGCCGTCTCTCCCAAACAGTCACCAGATGGTTCCATGATTATGGTCACCAGATGGGGTGATGGGCACTGTCATTCCTGAAGAAACACTGATGCAGCTGTAGTCAAAATTCAAAGGTTAATAGCTACATCAGCATCACTGAGGGGACGACAGTTTCACCAAACCCAACTGACTGGTGTACATACTTGGTTTATATCTGTCAAAAAAAGTTCCTATAAAAGAATTGTCAAAATGTCGGTTTTGCCAGACTGCTAGAAAAACTTTGCCTTATTAATTCCTCAGGCAGTTGGAAAGTTTGGTATTCATTTTTATATGTTCTGCTTAGCAGGATTGAGACAGAAGCACTACTTTTAGCAACATTGACATCAACATTTTAGAATCCTCTTATCTGACTTCTATCAAAATTGCATGCAAGTGTCATTGGGTAACTAGTCGGTGTGACTCATTTTTCAGGTCATCAACAAGGTCAAAGTTCAACAAAGGTAAATCATATCCTGAATATCATTGGGTGACCCAAATAACATGGGGATATTTCCAGGTCAATTGTCCAACTGGCATCTGACAAGAAACCTGAGATATTAGGATTGGTTATTCTAGAATACTAGTAAACAGTTGCTATGAAGAAAAAATTTAAACTGTGAAGCTTCTGTTCCCAAAGCGTGCAAAGTATTGCGCAAAAAGTCAAGTATCGGTCCTCTTCTGGTATAAAAAAATTGTATAAAATGGGAGAATTATCCAGAATTATGAACACAAATATGGATTATTTTACCATGTTGAAGAACCTTTGCCAAGCTATTATTATATCAATGCCTATTCAGCCTGTTGAAGTTTAACTCTAATAATCATGCTCCACTGGGGAGGGGAAAAGAGGGGGAGGGGATGGAAGGAAAGGGAAGGAATCTGCCTCCCCCTTGATCTTTTGTATTTTATCCCCCATGCACCACATTTAAGACTTAATTTGCTGTGCCTGCAGATACCGTTTCACACCACACCCATTTTGAAATATCCATATCATAGCCTTGAAAGCACAGTCTGAATAGGGTAAAGTGCTGATCGAGATAACATGTGATCATCATTGAAATTGATATCTTCATCAAGCTTGACATTTACCTGTAAAATGATATAATTTTTTCGATGATGTAATCATGGAATATGCAGCAACCCTAATATTGATATGGGACAAAAGTCATAACAGGATGCATTGCTATTTTGGACATTGCAACTATATGAATTGTGAACAATTACATATGATCACCAGAGGAGGAGGTTGGAATCACGTATCTTTCCAAAGAGAAGAAGATGCAAAAATTTGCCTGAGGGTCACAGACCTAAAGGAAAATTGCATGTGCATCACTAAGGGGATCATCCTTTAAAGATCGCACTTAATAAGCAGATTATGTGTAAATTTGATATTTACCCTATAGTCAAAAGGTTTGCTGGACAAAAGCAAAGTGTAATGTGTTCAAACTGTGGATTCCAAGTATTTTAGCCAAATTACTAATGACTAAATTTAAGGAATACCACGTAACTACAGGCATAAAGTTATATCTCTTAGTAAACCCTTCCATTGGTTTACATGTGTATGTTATAGGTGAAAATAGAGATAACAATTTTGTATAGTGCCTAATCATGTCATAATATGTAAAGAAAAGATATAGACATATACAATAAGCTTTTTCTGTATTGTATGTAAATTTTGCTGGACTGTATTTATTTTTCATTCCATTTGTATATATCATTGAGATGAGGATAATTATGTATGCCTATGTATTCCTATTTATTCCAATCTGTCGTTTCCCTTGAGTTTTCATTAATGTCAGTAATGTTGGCTGATTGTATGTGAGATATAAGGGGAACCAACCGCTGGAATTATCTTGCTCTCATTGAATAAAGAAAAATCAGATGAGCAAACTGAAAATTTGAGCAAAATCAGACAACGCGTTCAGAAGTTATGAATTTTCAAATTCACTGTATTTTAACAATCACTGTCGGTCATGGGGATCAGTGCGCGTAACATCATGTCGGACAACTTCTCATTCACTTTGTACATAGAATTAAAAGAAAAGTAGATAAATGTAAAATTTAGAGTAATGTTTCAAATTTACTCTTCTTAAGATACATGCAGAATTGGTAATGAAATACTATACCCAACCGAAAATTTGAATTTTGTTGACTTTTCCGAAAAAAGGAGAAAATGTGAAATTTTGTATGCAGAGTAAATGCGGAGTTGACCGACATGACGTCACAGATTCCGTCGAATTTGCCGATCGCATGGATCCCCATCATCGGTATGGATCGTCATATCTCTGTGACTTTGAAAGCTCATATTTTTTTAACAGGTTATCTGATTTTGCTCACACTTTCATGGTTTGTTCATCTTATTTTTCTTTGTTCAATGAGAGCACGATTATTTGAGGGGTTGGTTCCCCTTTAATAATAAATAAGGGGAAAAATGTTGAAGAGTATGCAATATGATCAATACCTTATGGAAAAATGCTTATTTACCTCTTTTTAATAGAAATACTAACATGTATTATCTGGAAGGCAGCTTGGAAAGTTTAATCATGTATTTGCCTTCAAATAATTTCAAAAGACACAATTTGTATGATGTCACCTAGTGGAGGAGGAATCCCAGATTGCCATTCGATTTATATCATCCTAACTTCCATTCAGATATTATCCCAAGCTGCCATTCAGATATTATTATCCCAAGCTACAATTCAGATGTTATTATCCCAAGCTACAATTCAGATATTATCCCAAGCTACAATTCAGATATTATTAGCCCACGTAACCATTCAGATATTATTATCCCATGTAACCATTCAGATATTATTATCCCAAGCTACAATTCAGATATTATTATCCCA
>BQKZ01004042.1:38944-50665 GCA_036244855.1 Temnopleurus reevesii
GGGGGGGGGGGGGTCCTTGAAGACCTTTCCCGCATATTTTTCCGCTCATGCATGCTATGGGGGTGCACAAATTTCATCCGATAGGTGGCGCCAAACACCAGTCAGGCCCCAGAATATTTAAATCCCGAATACAAACACGTGACCACCTTCGCATCAACTTCCACTAATGTGTGGCACCCATATTAATTGTCCTAAATAGCCTTCATGTCGCAAAGATTAAAAAAAAATCACGCCGACGACGATAATGATAGCGTTTACGGCTTTGCCGAAAAGCAACCTTTTGGGGGCTCATAGCAGGTTTTTTTTAATGATTTCAATGAATAACTTCTAAAAACTCAAACTCAACTTGAAAGGACAGGCCGTTGATAATGAATTGCAGTATTGGTGATGGTCAATCATGATGACGTCATGGCCTTTACTAAGGGGTGCGGAGGGAGCGATCGATTCCCATCCACAATTTATAATCCCTTTTTTTGGGGGGGGGGGTTGTTCTGGTTAATTTTGTCAAGAAGTATTTGAAGCTACATGAATATCAGTTCCCAATCCCCCGAAATAATGAATCCTATCGATGCTGTAAAATACTATTACTTATAACAGCTATGTTTTATGTAGAATCATGGATCAATGAACTTAAACCCATCCTACAAATTGAGGCATTCAATTAAGACGGCATATATTGCATGATGAACCAATAAATTAGAAACGCGAGATATAGTATGAAGAACATGAGGAAGATGAGACGGTTGATGATCTCCGCAACGATCTCCATTTCCGTTTTCTCGATCTCCTGCAGATTGAAAGAAAGAAAACAATGAGTTTTAACTTGTCCCCTTGCGCATTATCAGCTTCGCGTCAATTTATGCCCCGGTCACATAGGGCCCTGGAACCAACACGATTCAGCACGACTCTTTGTTCGGAGGCAGTTAACTGTGAATAGACGAAGAGTCATGTTGAATCGTGTTGCTTCCGGTGTCCTATGTGACCGGGGCATTACTTGACAATCGTAAGAGGCAATAATAGGCTTTCGCTTTGCAACGCGACCGCTATTAATGACGTTAAATCTATGGATTGCCGAAGCAGTCATTCACGCATTTTGCAAAGGTTGCTTGTATATTTTCTGAACAAAAGGACTTTCAAAGCCTCATTCAAGAACAGAACAGCACCGACAGATATTCTTCCCAAGGACTGTTAAAGCATGGAATGCTCTCCCTTCGTCCATGATAAATGCCTCATCTTCAAAAGCCTTCCGCCTGAGACTGGCGGAAGGCCAGAGCTAAGCCAGACGCGACTTTTTACTTGCACTTGTATATACCAACACTCAGCACCTGAACCTAGCTACCCACACATGTACCACCAAATCATTTCCGTCTGCAAGAATCTTCAACCCTGAAGGAGGCAGATGTAATCTGAAGAAGAATAAGGAACTCATTGTATTCCAGTGCCCATTATCTTTCCCTTTGGCTGCCCATAGATCCGAACGTCTTAAATGGTGTTTGCGTCGTGTTTGCAACGCATATTATTTAAAGCATGCTAACATATCTTAAAGGTACACTACCTCTCGAAACCTCCGCTCTTCATCAGACACACATAAACTTGTTATACCAAAGTGTAGACTCAAAACAGCTGAAAAGCGCTTCTCAGTAAATGCTCCAAAGCTGTGGAACAGTATCCATCTTGCAATACGGGCAATTTCAATTTCCGGTACATTAAAAAAACATGTTTAAGACTTATCTTTTCCCACAGTAATCAAATTGTTTTGATTGTTCTTGTTCGGATAAATTGTAAAGCGCTACATGGTACTCTATGTTTTTAGCGCTATAGCCTAATCTATATTATTATTATTATTATTGCGTTGACGAGGGAAAGCCCAGTAATGTCAGTAAGGTAAGGCCACGGTCACATAGGGCCCCGGAAGCAACACGATTCAACACGACTCTTTGTCAGTTCACAGTTGGCTGTTTGCGAACAAAGAGTCGTGTTGAATCGTGTTGTTTCCGGGGGCCCTAATTGTGTGACCGGGGCTCAATAATACGTGCAATGCGTTCAGACGCAACGATGTGCAGCGAAGAGTTGAATGCTTTTGAAAGGATTGTTCAACATGTTCAAGAAAGACTGTCATATTGCACCGATTTCTCTCCAGCACATCGCTTTTATAGCTAAAGTTTTATTGTCAAGGTTTAAAAGCCCAGTCACACTGAGCCCCGGAAGCAACACGATTGAACACGACTCTTTGTTAATTTACAGTTAAAGAAGAACCACGGGGGAAATCACGAATACAACATATTTTACATGTACGAAAAGGTGATTATGTGGATAAAGTGTTGAAAGAACTGTTTTATATCAAATTCGATCATGTAAAACAAAAACCTGATTTTAGGGCTCGTTTTTGCATTTCGGTTTCGGAATCCTTCGAGTTATTTCGAGTTATTTCGAGTTATTTCGTTTTATTTACTTCATGACGTCAAGGAGAGTACATTTGCAGAAGGAACCACCCAGCATAATTTAGAGGGCAAACTGTCTTCCTCTACATGCTTTGAATTATTTTATGTATTTACTTTTTTGTCCTCTAAAGCTATCCAAAATACTATGACGGCAAACGCTATTGTAAGTAAGGTGCAAGTGCATTGTTGTCGTAAATCAAATTGTACGCTCGCTCATTCTTTCCTTTGTTTCTTATGCCTTTTATATCTGAGAAAATAATTGCCACACTCAAGGAGTCAGGTTGTTATTGTAACATTTCATTCATTGGACATGTCTATTTACTGAATCATTTCAAGCAGTGTGTTGTGGATACATAGCTCTATTATGTACACATAAGGAAATTCCTTCCTCTTATTCTGCTGAGTAATGTTGAACAGGAATACACCGTATAAATCGGGGAAATACTTTCTTTTGTGTGCATATAACCCTTTCGAAGGCTTCAGTGGAAGTTGGTTTTTTTTTTTCATTCTTGCTCGAAATGTTTTCCCTTTTTTGATCTCACAATACAAACCACTTTTCGCACTCCGTTCGCATTTCATTCGTCAAACACGCACGTTCCTGGCTTGATAATGTCTTCGTGATTCTCCTTTAACAGCATCAGATTAAAGAGTCTTGTTGAATCGTGTTGCTTATTGGATTCTATGTGACTTGGGCCGAAGCAGTTTTCGAGTTCTTTGATTAAAACTCGATTCAGTAAACTCGTTTTGAGATTTCAGTTTGTTGAATCTGTGTATAGAGTTAATACACTCCATAACAGATGACCTACAAAATGGTAGTTAATATTGTCTGCATTGTTATTCAACCGCTGATGTCTATGTTACGAGGATGTCAAGATGTCAAAACGTCTTAGCAGGAAGAGGATAGCTAAGACCATTTCGAGCAATCGGCCCATGTAGATTTAATTAACATGCGATTTTTTTAGGAAATTCTTATCGGGAGAAATAAGTTTGATGTGAAAATCGACAAGCAAACATCAAACTAATCAATATTCAACGGGTCATCCCTCATTCTTTACGATATAAAACCCAATGATTCTGGCAAACGAAATTGTGGAAATTAAACTCTGTGGGAGAATCATGATGAAAGCTTGCAATGTGAAGTTGGATTGAATAGTTATGACATTAAGGTGTGTTGTTCAAAAGCTGCAATTGAGTACAAGTTGCAGTTGCTCGGAACACTCCAATCAACACCAATGTTTCATGCGCGAATGAAAATGTTCGTTACAATTTGCAAGTGCTTTGCAATTGATTTGTGATAAATTGCAACTTTTGAACAGCACCCCAAAAGGCGTGGTATACCAACCTCACTTTCAGTTACATTTTCTTGCTCCTTTCCTTTAACCGATGAGTTCGGCTCCTCTCCATCAATAGAGGCCGGTTGATTTGGCGTCTCAGAAGGGTTGTCATGATGATGGTTACTGCCTTTCGTCACACCATGTTTGTAACGTCCCATCAGAGCTCCAGATCCGACTACCTCAGCCGAGGGTTGACCGGTTTTAACCGCATTTTCCTTTCCCTTCTCAACGAAGCCACATCCAACACAGACGACCTTTGCCAGGACCTTAAACCAAAAACCGCGCCAAAAACGACTTCGTATTTTTCGCGCGCTTTTGTAGACATTGAGCGTGATGACGCAACTGAGTACGCAGCCACATGACACGAGGAAATTGACGAAGATGTATCGAGCGAGAAGGGGCATTTCACCGTCAGCGACCGGGAGCATTTCAGTGACGATGATCTGGAACACAACCACGCCTAGCAGAAGCGACACGGCCGTCGAGAGCTTCTCACCGCTCTCAATCGGAATCCAGAAGGCGATCAGTGACATCGCGTTGATCAATAATACGGCTTCCGCCACAGCGTGACCTGGAAGTGAACCTTCGAATAGTTCATATCAATGCGCGGGTCCTCGTGTACAGTTTCATACGCGGCACCGAGCCCGACTTCCCACTGGTTGCTAGCGACGTACTGCCCCATCTTCGAGGCCAAGTGTCGCGGCGTGAATGAGGCCCCGGGCATGCTCGGGCTGCTGATGGTGATCGTACATGTCTGGTTGTCGAAAGGGAAGTTGACGACGTCTGTGAGGCAGAAAGTGACAAAGCGAGCCGGGACCGTGATCCGCGTATAGCCATCGGAGAAGACAATGGCAAAGCTTTGATGCATCGCGAAGGGATCATCCACAGACTCCATAGCTCTAAAGATCGAAACAATTCAGATAAAATCAAAATAAGAAACGCTTTTAAAGAATTAAGTGTGTCATGAATACGATATAATCTATTTCCAAAAAAAAAATAAGTCGAACACCAATTCAATGCTCCTTTGTAATGCTATTCAAATCGGAACCGGCTTATTATTGTTGTGTTCAATATACGGCTTGTGACTCTTATTGTCTATGACCCACTTTATTTTGCGGAAATTCTTTATATAGTGTTCATGGAACAATACATATATTTGTACGTCATTTATTGAACTGTCTGGACATCATAATCACAAGCCGGTCCCGATTTCAATAACATTGCAATGGAGGATTGATTTGACGTTCGACTTAATTTTGCGGAAATAGATTATTTCGTATTCTTTGTAAATCTACACAACCATTATCGTAGAATGTGTAGCGCACTAATTAATTGAGTAAAGATGATACCGATTTGTCTTTATCCCGAGTAAAGACTTATTTTGTTAGTTGCAATGTTTCACACCGAGGGCGCTTCGTCAGACCACCCGATCTTTGGTAACAATATTGGTTGATCTTGATGACCATTATCAAGACACTTCACTGGAGCGGTCTGGAGGTTTCAATTTGGACGCGGAAATTTTGCTGTCTCACGAACACGCAGAAACGCCCGGAAACGTACGGAAGCTTATAGTTGCCAACCGGATGACGAGTTAAGAAGACAATAAGACGAGTAATTTAGGACAAGAAGACAAGATGACGAGTTATTGGAGCTTGACGAGTCAACTCTTTTTTTTTTATAAGAAGACAATATGACGAGTTATTGAAATCGGCAAGTAGACTTGTTTTGGATAGGAAGACTACGGAAGCTTAGAAGTGCCCCCAGAAGCCGAGGTAATTTAGGACGTGAAGACAAGAAGACGAGACGAGAAGACGAAAAAAGAGCCAAGAAGACAAAAAAAGACAAGATCTTGGACATCGGCAAATCGACTTCAGTAGAACAATAAGACAAGAAGACAAGGTATTGAGAAGACGAAAAGACGAAAAAAAAAGAGTCAAGAAGACAAGAAAACAAGATCCTTCATCTCGTCAAGTCGACTTCTGTGAGTCGAGAGGACAAAAAGACAAGATCCTGGATCTCGTCAAGTCGACTTCTGTGGGAGGAGGAGACAAGAAGACAATCTTGCATCTCGTCAAGTCAGATTCTGTAGGATAAGAAGGCAAGAAGACAAGATTCTGGATCCAAGATCTTGTCTTCTTGTCCTACAGAAGTCGGCTTGATGAAATCCGGGATCTTGTCTTCTTGTCTTCTCCTCTTACAGAAGTCGACTTGATGGGAACTAAGATCTTGTATTCTTGTCTTCTTTACTGTTTTTCTCGTGTTTTCAACTTCTCATGATGTTGTCTTCTTGTCTTACAGAAGTCGACTTGACGAGATCCAAGATATCATGTTAGCTTTTTGTCTTCTTGACTCTTTTTCTCTTCTTGACATCCACAATTGTCTCGGCTTCAGGGGGGGGGGGCAGTTCTAAGCTTCCGTAGAAGACAGGGTGTCGAGTTGTTGAAATTTTGAAAGTTGACTTGCTTGGGACTTGAATTCAAGATACATGTAACAAGATCATGAAGATGTTGGAACATGACAAGTCAACTTGCCGAGTTATGAAAACTTGTCATCTGGTCCTCTCATCCAAAACAGGTTGACTCGTCAAGCTCCAATAACTCGTCACCTTGTCTTCTTGTCCCAAACAACTCGTCTTATCGTCTTCTTAACTCGTCATCCCGTTGGGACTAATTAGCTTTCGTAGAGACGACTAGAAAGGGCTGCCGAATGTTTCAGGAACATGCGGAACGGTTGCCGAAGCTTTCCGAAGCTTTCCGAAGCTTTCCGGAATGGCTTTTGTGCAATCCCTGTCAGCTTTGCCGAGTTATCCGCGTGCAGTGGACACCTGGTCTTAAGGAGTTTCTCGAATTCAACAACTGAAAATCAAGGCAAAATAAGACATCGATCTTAATCGATACGGCTATAATAGTGTTTTTTCGGAGAGTTTTTTCCGTCTCAATCAGAGAGAAAGAGAGGAGCGCAACCGGGACCATATTAAGGAATGGCCGGAAAAGTCCGTCAGCAACTGATATGAATCATGATGTGAATCTTTATTTTTGACATACATGCGCGCCTTACCGGGACATGGCAGTAATGGCGTCTCTGTTCCATGTAAATCAATCACTGAATAGGCCACTTTCGTTATCTATTCATATTTATTAATGTATTCAAATTGATTGACGCTTGCCCTAAGACGAACTATGTATTCAGCCGTGGGAAATAATGAGAGTACAATAGTCAGAATGCCCCTTGCATACATTTACATTGCTAGGTTGGACAAACATTGTAGCTTGACCAACCTAGTAACAACCACTGCTTGCTATTCACATTCCTTCTATTGAAATGTCATTATCTTATAGCAGATGAACAAGTAGTTTGTAATTGTGCGTTTGACAAAGGAGCGTGCATAAAATTTGAATACATTACGAAGGTGATATATTGGTCTAGAGCAGTTAGAACTTACGAATTCTGCATAATGACCTGTGGCATCCAGATTGCTTCCGGGTCAAGATTTAGATACCGGATGCCTTCATACTCTGTCTCTTTCCAAGATAATCTTGGGTCGAACCACATCTGATGAATGAAAAAAAAATCTTGTTCTACATAGGTGTTTTTAGGGGGCTAAGGAGCCGCCTCAACAATTGACAAATCGGGGCCGCCATATTCTCTTTCCTTTATTGAGAATTTTCAGAAATGTTCCAATTCCCCCCTTCCTTATTAGGAAATCCTAGATCCTTCCATGAGCCTTCTTCTTCTTCTTCTTCTTCGTTGAATTCCTCTGTTTGCTTGAGAACTGCAGACATCTATATCAGTTGAAAACACATTTTCCGTCTCGTTTTTTGGAATATAAATATATTTGAGACTTGTCTTCTTCGACTGAGACGCCGTGGCGTGCGCCTGAAATCAAGCTGTTTGGGACAGTCATAGACTTGGGTTCGTTCCTGCCTGTGGGTTCGAATCCTGGTCGCATACCGTCTTTCGGATGGAGACGTTAAGATGGCGATCCTCTTTCTCCCTTCTTCTTCCGGCGTAAATATTCTGAATTGAATGATACGCGCCTCTAAACTACATCCTTTCCTTTCCTTTCCTTCTTTTCTTCGGGTCTGTGGAATGATGAATAAATCATTTTAGACGCAGCTTCATCTTTTTGTTCTCGATATATTTCGTATGATATATCACATTGTGAATATCATCATGTGTATTCCGATAGCGAGGTTTAAGTTAACCCTGGTCTAAACCTGTGGTTTAAGTATGGAAAGCCAAAAGAGGCTTGAATCTATAACAGTCAATGTATAATTTACCAGCACATATGGTACTCATATTATTTAAAACTGTCTCGGAATGGAAATCTGAATAGTTTTCTTCATTATTAGAGCATGGGAAAAGAGAGCAGTTAACATAACAATTATTCATTGTGAATGAAGGTTTGGCACTTTTGGCTACCCATACTTAAACCACAGATTTAGACCAGGGTTAACTTAAACCTCGCGATCGGAATACCGGCCAATAGTTTTACAATGTAACTTACCAATTCAACCCAAGCTGACCCACTCACAACCTGTCTGCGAGCGTCCTGATAGAAAGATAGATTTAACATCAAAATTAAAGTATGGACCAGTTATGGGAGAGATGGAGCTAAAGATATTTAACATCACCATGACCGCGACCACGGCTATCATCATCATCCTCCTCCTCCTTCGTCCGTCATCATAATCATCATCATCATCGTCGTCAAACAACAACAACAACAACACTATCACCACCACCACGTTCATCATCAACATCATCATCAACATCATTATCATCACCATCATCATCATCATCCTCATCATCACCACCACCATCATCATCATCATCACCATCATCATCGTCATCATCACCACCACCATCATCATCATCACCACCACCACCATCATCATCATATCATCATCATCATCATCATCATCGCCACCATCATTATCCCCATCTCCACCACCGCCGCCATCACCATCATCATCATTAACAACAGCATCATCATCAACATCATCATCAACATCATCATCAACATCATCATCACCATCACCATCACCATCACCGTCATCACATACTCACGAGTTCAAAGAGCGCAAATAGAGCAAAAAGAATATCCACATAGACGACATCTTGAGCACTTCGTAGCGGTCTCTTCCTGGTATCATACCCCGTGTCTATCAGATCGCGGATCACCCAATAACCCTCTGCACTGAGATTGGCGAATCACCATCACCATCACCATCATCATCATGACAATCATCATCATCATGACAATCATCATTATCATCATCATTATCTTCACCATCATCATGATCATCACCACCACCACCACCATCACCATCATCATCATCATCATCATCATCATCATCACCATCATCACCACCATCATCATCAACAACATCATCATCACCATTATCATCATAATCTTCATCATCACCATCGCCACCACCATCATCGTCATCATCATCATCATCACCACCACCACCATCATCATCATCACATCATCATCATCATCCTCATCACCTTTATCACCATCATCACCATCACCACCACCATCATCACATACTCACGAGTTCAAAGAGCGCAAATAGAACAAAAAGAATATCCACATAGACGACATCTTGAGTGCTTTGAAGAGGTCTCTTCCTGGTATCATACCCCGTGTCTATCAGATCGCGGATTAGCCAACCCTCTGCACTCAGATTGGCAAATCACCATCATCATCAACATCATCATCATCATCATGACCATCATCATTATCATTACCATCATCATCGTCAACAACAGCATCATCATCATCAACACCACCGTTATCATCATCATAATCACCATCATCATCTGCATCACCACCGCCATCATCACCACCACCACTATCATTACAATCATACTCACAAGTTCAAAGAGCGCAAATAGAGCAAAAAGAATATCCACATAGACGACATCTTGAGTTTCTTCGAAGAGGTCTCTCCCTGGTATCATACCCCGTGTCTATCAGATCGCGGATCAGCCAATAACCCTCTGCACTGAGATTGGCGAATCACCATCACCATCACCATCATCATCATGACAATCATCATCATCACCACTGTCATCATCCACCAACACCACCACCATCATCATCATCATCACCATTACCATAATCACCATCATCATCAGCAGCAGCACCACCACCAATATCGTCATCATCATCATCACCATCATTATCATCATCATCATCATCATCATCATCATCATCATCACCACCACGACTACCACCATCTCTACCACCACAATCGTCATCATCAACCATCATCATCATCGTCATCATCATCATCCTCATCATCCTTATCACCATTACCACCATCATCATGCACCACCACCACCGCCGCCGCCATCACCATCATACTCACGAGTTCAAAGAGCGCAAATAGAACAAACAGAATATCCACATAGACGACATCTTGAGCACTTCTTAGCGGTCTCTCCCTGGAATCATACCCCGTGTCTATCAGATCGTGGATTAGCCGACCCTCTGCACTGAGATTGGCTGCCACTGTAAGAAAGAATAAGAGAGAATTCAGTTTAAATATTATGGTATTTTCCCCGTATCACTAGTGGTTCTGACTCTCGCCCTTCATCCCGAGGGTCGTAGGTTCGAATCCTACCGTGGCGTTAATTTCCTTCAGCAAGAAAATCATCCACACTGTACTGCACTCAGCCCAGGTGATGTGAATGGGTACCAGTAGGAAGAAATTTCTTAAATGCAGTGATCGCCAAATGGTAGCCATGCTATAGCTGGGTAATAATGCACAGAGCACTTAAAAACGCTTCGTGTTAAGCGCTATATAATTGTTGTGTATTATTGTTATCATTATTAATCAGAACAAGGAAAAACAGAAAGAACCAAGAAAAAGCATTTTTAAAAGATAGTTGAATTTCTAAAATGAGGATAATGTACAATATACGTGTTTTCTTATTCCAAATGCTTAGACTTTTTCCGGATGTATGAGTGTTGTTTTAAAGGGGGAATCCAACAAGATTTGAATTTCGAATTTTCACAATTATGTACGACATTTTAGATTAATCTCAAAAGGAAAAGTCATGTTTATGTTATCATATCTTGGATATATTAAAATTCTTTTGCACATTCAGGAGACGTATGTATATAGGCTTACCTTGGGCATCTGCAGTTGCTATGGTTACCACAACTAGATAGTAAGAAATATACCAACACCAGACCATTTTTACCTGAAAATAAAAATGTCACATTCATTTGAAATGTGACGAATCAGCGTGGTTTAAAATGCATTTTAGTATTGGTGATTTTCTGTTGAGTATTGTTTGAAATATTTCAGCGAGATAATTACGCTAGAATCTCAATTTCCCAATAATTAATCCCAAGCGGCGATGATCAGTAGACAGAGCGTGGTGACAGATTATATGCTTCAATCCCCAAACGACATTTAATTTTTTATAAATCCTCAATTTCTCCATCAGAAACATGCAAAATGGGCCCTAAATACTCTCTTGAAATAATATAGAACAATAACAAGGATCCTGGAGCGTTCTATAATATTTGCAGGCACACTAATTTTTTTTTGGAGTGGATCCTCTCTAGATCCCCCCTTTCTCCTGCCATTGGATAAGATTTGAATCTAATTTTAACGGTATTATCCACTTGTCCACAGCGCCTCACAGACTTTAATTAGTGCTCATCAAACAAGGACGGTCGACCTCTTTACATTTTTTTTGGAAACATTGTCATTTTCAGTCTTTTTAGGTACTGTACGTCTGGGTAGGGTTTTTCATTAAAAATCACTCCATCAATAATGGACTTTCATCCGAGTCAATATTTCAACAAGTCGTTTTATGTTAATAACTTGAATGTTCTTGCACAGTATGTTACTATAGCAATATGGTTTATCATTTACCGTGTATGATACAAAAAGCTGAAAGGAACCCCCTCTCTCTCTCTC